>QAPF01000802.1:0-18358 GCA_004367935.1 Colletotrichum sidae | reverse complement strand
TTATTATTATTATTATTATTATTATTATTATTATTATTATTATTATTATTATTATTATTATTATTATTATAGAAATTAGTATAAGTTATATAATAGTAGTCGCTTTGAAGTATTAAACGTACTATAGTAGTACCTATAATACTAACTTATATGAGTAATACTACTACTAACGTACTTTAATAATCCTATTGAATTAATTGTATTATTATTATTAAATCTCAAATCGCTTAAGAAGCTATAGAAATACTGGATATCTAGTATAAAGATATTAATATAATTATAGAAAATATATATATCCGAAATAGATCTCTCTATATCTAATATACCTTTTAGGGAGAAATCTCTGAAACTTCTCTCTATTAATATAAGCTTTATAAATAAATTTAAAGATAGATTCTTTTATCGATAAATCGTTTAAGAAGATTATATAGTTTCTAAACCTTCTTTTTTAAACTTTCAAATAATAAATACTAGTAGTATAGATAAGCATGATACGTGATTAAGTAATATTAATTTTAGTTTTAATACTCGTTCTTCTATTAACTAAGAGCTCTTAAGTTTTAGTATGAATTATTAGTTTTATAGAGTTTTACATATTTAGCCCCCCGCTTAGTAATTAGCTTTATATAAGACTTAGTAAATAATCTGTATAATAGAGAAATACCTAGTTATATACTATAGTTTATATCTGTCTTTAAAGATAAATATAACTGAAAGGACTTAGTATTAGATTTATTCTAATATATAAAGAACTTTTATTTCTGTTAATCTAATAGAATTTATAAGACGTTTTACAATATTTCACATATATCAATCGTATAAAATTCGCTTTATAAATATATACTTATTTTACCTTTTTATCCCTAGTAGTTCTGAAGTAAAAAGGTAAATATATAGAGGTTTGTATTTCATAAGATACTATAAGTAGTTCAAACTATATATATTATAATTATAACACTTTATATACTATAGCTATAATAGTAAATATACTATAGCTATATTATAATATATATTATATTTTAACTTATATACTATAGTTATAATATACTATATATAAAAGTTATGATAACCTATATATTGTATTAAAGTATATATATAATAATTACTATATCCTATATACTATAGCTATAATAATTTATATATTATAACTATAACTAGAACTCTAATAGTATAACTAGGACTTTAAAATAAACCTTCTATATAGAAATCTTAATATCTCTACAAATAATAATTAGAAATAGTTAATTACACTATTAATTAAATTATTATTTCTCCTTCTATTTAGTTATTATTATTATACATATTTTAAATAAGTCTTTATATTAAGAAAGATACTTTTATTATCTTATAGATTTTTTAATATTATAAATATCTATAATGATAATTTAACTATTAGTCTACCTATTTATCTATTCATTCTAGTAAGTTATAAGCCTAGCTTCTTTCAATCTAAAGACTTTATATCTTATTCTTTAGAATATTACCCTTCTTATCTATTTATAAACATTAAATATTATAATTAAATCTATAAAGATCTCTACTTTATTACTATTTGTATTTAAAACTAAACACCCTATTAAAACTACTTTATTGTAGAAAAGGTTAATCTTATTTAATAAGTTATTTGAAGACTTAAAAGTCCAATTTCTCTACTTATATTTACTTCTTTTAATTCTTTAGATATTTAAGACTTATTCTTAATTGATTATCTATTTAAATTACTTTTAAGTTTATTTCTTCTTTGGTTTTGAATTACGTTAATAGTAAAAAGATCAACTTATATAGAAAATCAACTCCTTTTATCTCAGAATTTACTTCATTTTTCAATTAATTTTATAAAGAAGGAATAATTAAATTTATGTATAAAAGAGAAGGAAAATATTAAAATTTAAACTTCTAATTTTTAGGTTTATTCTTCAAGTTATATCTTTAATTTTAATACAAAAGAAGGATTTTAAGTTTTCATTTTCATTTTGTTTAAAGAAATATGGTACCTTCTTAGGTTATCTAGTATAATAATTCTATATATTTGATAGGAAACTACGCTTTATAAATACATATTCTACTAATTTAATTTATTCTAGTAAAATAGATAATTCTAGAAAGATTCCTATGTCTAAGTTAATGAGAAGTAATAATTATAAAATCTAAACTATTTATATTAAAATCTTACTTATTAATAAAGATATTTAATAAATATCACTAAGCCTATTACGTTTAAAAAAGAATAAAACTAAAAGAGGTTTAAATTATATATAATTATATTCTAAAGATACCTTCCTTTAAATTATAAAAAGTAATATAGATATTTTCTGAATTTTGAAACTTTTATAAAAGCTCTTTAAACCCTTAGGCTCTACTAATAAGTTCTAAACCTATAAAGACTTTCTTAATATTATTTTAAGTTATTCTAATACTATAAAAGAATTTCTCAAGAGAATTAAAGAATTAACTAATAGTTTATCTTATAATAAATCAGAATTACTTAAATAAATAGTTATAAGATATCTTTTAAAAAACCTCAATTCTAATTACATAAGTTTTATTACTTTTATAATTCAGAATCTTCGATTTAATAAAAAGACTCATATTTCAAATTCTTTAGTCTCTAATGTATGAGATAAATCCAAAAAAAGAAATCATCATTCAATTAATTATACCAAGAATACTTGGATAAAACGGATTTTAGAACTCCTAGAAAGCTATATAAAGATAGAAAGAAATCGTTTATAAAGATTATAAAAAGAATAATTATATTAAGAAAATTATATCTACTATTACTTAGAAAAGGCTCTCAGTTAGTAGAAGAATACCCTAGCTAAAGTAATAATAAAGATAAGATAAAATCTAAAAGTAAGTACTCAGAATCTATTAATATTATTTTGACTAAGATTAAAAGAAATAATGAAATAGAAGATAAGATATCAAAAGATAAAAAAAGTCTTGAATCTAAAGAATTTGTTTCTAAAGATATAATATTAATATATTTTCTAAAGAAGATAATACTTTCAAAAATATAAGAACTATTTAAAAGCCCTATAGAAAGAAGAATTATAATTATAATAATACTCTAGGGTTTCAAATAAATCCATATATTATCAGAAATTCTGGGAATTTAATTAGAAGAGAAAACTATATGAATATTTATTTTTACTTAAATACTATTACTACTACTCATATAGTTAAAATAAATCTGTTTTATTTCATATACATTAATTTTCAAATAGATTAAATAGGGAGATACTATTTATTTTATAATTAGAATAATAGGAAATTTAACAATATCTCTGAAAATTATACTTTTATATTGAAAGAAATTATATATTCTAGAATTAGGAGTTAGTCTATTATCTTAAAGTAAACTCAATATTATAAGAATCTCATTCATTTTCTAAAACGATCTATACTATATAATATACAAAAGAATTCCATTTTAATAATAAGATTTAAAGAAAGTAATTAATATGAATCCAATGTTCTTATTTTTCAAAACAATATTATTCTGTCTACTATTATATCATAGAATATTTCGTTTTTACATAACTATTAAGATTATATCAACATAAAAGCTATGAATCATTTGAAGGATACTACTCTGAATTCATCTTATAAAATAAATAAAATAGATACTCTTTCTATTTATAAACTCTATATTAAAAGAAACTTTACTAATAATATCAATAACAAATACTTAAAAACAAAGATAAAATCTTTGATATTCAGATTATGTTAATTTAGATTTACATAGACGTATAACTCCTATATTATATGATAAATTCCATAGATTTATTCCATTTATAAATAAAGTAATGAGGTTTGTGTAGAGATGTTTATTGAAAATTGAATTAGCTAAACAAGTTTGGAAAATCTTTCTTAAACTTAAAAGATAAATAAATAATCATAACAATAAGAGAAAAGTAAAGGAATTTAATATTAATAGAGATAATAAATTTACTAATAAAAGATTAAAGGTATTTCTTCTTATTCTAATATTGTCTATAATATAAGACTTCTTAATACTTATAAACCTAACAATTTAATTCAAAGAGTACTAAAGGTTCTAATTAATAAAATTAGAATTCTAATTTATTACTTAAAGTTACCTTATTATTTCCAAGTAGATACTTTAATAATTTATATATATATCTATATATATATTAGACCTCCTTCTAATCCTATAAATTTCAAGACCACTGATAAATTAAAAAGTAAAATAAAGTCTAATATTTATAATATTCAAGTATAGAGTAGCTTCTACTATTATAAGAAAACGATCCTCATACTAAGATATTAAATTTAAGAGCTTATAAAAGAGCTATAAGTCTTTAGCTTTATATAGAGAATATTTAGCTCCTAGCTAAGACTTATACTCTAACCTACCATATATAAATAATTATAGCTATAATTACTTTAGGTCTTTTAATCGTAATAAGGTTATACTAATAGTATATAGTATGATATATTTAACATTAACTTATACCTTGCTTGTTATTAGCTAATGACAACTTCTATAATAGACTTTAATATATATACCTTTTCAGATAATACTAAATAAGCTACTTCTAAGATATATTTAAAGTATTTAAAATTATTCTTAAATACCTTACTCTTAGGCACCAGATTCTTCTTTATTATCTTGATTTAACTTTTTAAGTTCTATTAATAGCTTGATCTTCTAATGATATACTAAGATTAAACATAACTATAGCTATTTCAAGAAAGTTAGAAAGGATAATAAACTCGCCTTTATATAAAACTAGCTTTTATAGGTTTTTATAAAGATACTTATAGTTCTTATAGTTATTAACAACTTTTATAAGGTTAATATTTATATTAAGGTTATAAGGATTAAGTATAGTAAAAGATAGTAGCTAGAGGTAGTCTATAGGGAATTCGTGTTATTATTATGATTATTAATATTAATAGTATTGTTACAAGATATTATTATAAGACAGTTAGCTAGTTTAAAGTAGTCTATCGCTTTCTTTTATATCTATAGCTAGTATTATCAAGGTATACTAGTAGTATAATTAATACCTAGCTCGTATAAGTTAATATTATAAGTATTACTATAGTAAGTTTAATACTTTAAAATAATTACTAACTATTATTAAGCCTATATTAGGAAGTTTATATATTTAGATATTATTCTATTACTTGCTAGCTCTTATTTCTAAGTTAAACCTAAGTTTGAACTAATAGTTATACTACTAAGTCTTTCTAATTTTATTTACCTATAGAAATATATATAAGCTATATCTTATAACTAGGTATTTTCCTATTATAAAGGTTATTTACTAGGTGTTATATAAAGCTACTTACTAGGCATAGGGTTAAATATATAAAGCTCTATAAAAAGATATTATAACTTATAGAAATAATACTTATAAAATTTGATATTTTAGTAAAGAAAGAACTATATAATCTAGAGATATAGAAATCCTAGAAAATACTTCTTATACTTCAAAAAGAAGATGCCTTTATCTATTAATTTAGAAATAAAGTCTGATAATTATAAACCTAGTGAATCTAATAATAGTCTTGTTTTAAATCTAGAAAATTCTATTTCCAACATAGATCAAAATAATAATAATAAGAATAAGTCTTTAATAAATCCTACTACTAAAGTTCAAGGAATATCTAGAATAATTCCAGAGGTAAATTCAAATATTAAAATAACTAAAAATAATAAAGTATCAGCATTAAATATAGAAAATAACAATTTTCAAAAGAAATCCAATCTATACATTATATTACCTATTATATTAGACGAGGCTAAAAAGAAACTATAAACCCTATAAAGAAACTACTTTTTCTACTATTTAAGACTATCCTAACTTAAATAGTTATATAGAATTATATAGAAATACTAATAAGAATAATTAAGCTTCTTATATTTTATCAATTATCCCGTTTAACGTAGTGGTTTCACGTCTAGCTAGCTTTTACCGTTTTATAGTAAGAGTAGTAGGTTTGAATCCTGTAATAGGTAATTATAACTAGTAAGTATATACTTTCCAATTTTATAAACTAAATATAGTAACTACTACTAGCTATTAGTAGTTAATAACTATTAATAGCTAATTATAAGTATTACTAGCTAGCTAGTATTAGTATTATATAACTACAATTTTTTTAAAAAGTAATTGTAATAGATGGGTCTATACCTCCCCTATTTATTAGTAATTATATTAACTAACTATATTTACTATCTAAAGTTTCCTCTATTTAAAATAGTTCCTTAGTACTAGTAGTATCTATAGGGTAAATAAGGTAAGAGCTAACTATTAGGTATAACTACTTTTAAAAAGTCCTAGAGAGATATATAACTTTAAATAGATCAAAGACCTTTAATACAACTACAATATATTTTATTAATTAATAATATAGAAGAACCTAGTTCTTTTATTTAAGTATTTAAATCCTCTAAATTTAAAAACTAGACTCTAATTATAATAAAAGAAATAGAATAACTAGGATTTATAAACAATTAGAAAGTAATACTTCTATCTACTATTAATGAATTAAAAAAAACAATATAACTAAAGAAACTATGTATAAAGCTAGATAGATAGCTTAAAGCTCTAATTAATATTTAAATATTAATTATTCAGAAACTTTTGGTACTATTCATAGGCCTGAAAGTTAGAATTATATGATAATTCTTTCTATTTATTTAAAATAGATTTTAATATAATATAATATTACTATACTCTTTACTTATATTAATGTTAATAAGCCTATATATTTTTCTCTACTAACTGGACTTTATTTTAATATAAAAAGGAATTCCTTAGAATTTCGTCTAAATATTTGATTACTTTTGCTCTATACCTGGAATGGTATCTAAGCTTTTTACTCTATATATAAATTTAACTATAGGTTCTACTTTATAATAGTATTTATACTAATACTAACTTATAACTAGTTAAAATAGTTATAAAATTACTTCTTACTATAAATAATTATACTCCTAATTCTAATATTTAACCTTATAAAAATAGAAGACCTCATAGTAATAATATAGGTAAAAGTAACTACTAAGGTTATATAATTGAGAAATTTAATAAACTTCTTAAAAATAGAAGAAAATAGAACGCTTATAAAAGCTAGGTATTCTATAATATATTACTCTTCTATAACTTTTATAATAGAACTAAAACCTCCTGAAAATCTATATAACTACTTATAAGAATATAACTATAAAGTATCTGATCTCCTAATAGTAATGGACTTTGTTCATATTAAGAATACTAAGAGTAAAGACTACTATTATAAAATATATATAATATTTAAAAGGAGGGGCTGATGGCTCGCTTTCTACTACAACTATTAGTAGATATATTACTTCCTGAAGTATAACTTCAGCCCTCCTACCCCCTTACTAACTATTATAACTAGCCCCTAGTTAATCTAGACTTGAACTTCTTATAGCTATAGTTAGTATATCTACCCTATATTAACCTTTTTGATAATAAATAAATAATAACTCCTTTTATAATAACCTCATACTTTTATACTCTTATATTTTTATAGCTATTAATATATAATTTAAATATCTCGAGATATTTAATTACTACTAACTATGGGTATTTTATTTAAATATTTATTATAACTTCAATATCTACAACCTTAATATCCTTTAGACTAAATCCTATTTACTTCTAAGATAAGACTTTATACTACTAATATAAAAGTTCTCTATTATTAATATAAGCTAACTTATAATTCCTATATAAGTATAATAGGATTTAGCTTACTCTTACTAGTAAATAATGTTAATATATGAATAGCTAATATATAAATAATACTTATATAAATATAAATACTTCTAATATAGCTAAATAGCTTTCGAAACTTCTATAATTATATTATTATAATACTTTAAGATATCTAATAACTAATAACTAATATTATAACAATATATTGATATTAAAGTATTATCTAATTAACACCTAGTTTTTAATATTATTAGCTTAATATAATAAGTTATAAGTTAGCTAGATAATATTCTTTTGAAAATTTATAAGTTATTTATTAGTTATAGTACTTAGAATGATTTTATTAAAGTTTATTCTAGTAAAATAATAGTCTTAGTTATAATAGTTATAGTTAGATATTTCTATATTTATTCTATAGTATTTTTTTAACAAATAGCTATATAGATTTTGAGGAGATTTTAATGCTATTGTAAAAATATAATATACTATTATCCTAGCTGTTAGATTATACTGAGGATAGGATATAGAAAAGTAATAAATTATAGAATACCTAGCTTTTATAGACGTTCTATTTTATTCTATTTTTAAGAAGTTTATAAAGGTTTTCAACTCTATAACCTTAGTAGTTATTTTTAGCTCTATATATTAAGCTTTAGCTTTAATAAGGCTTTCTTTATATAGATTGTTATTATAAAATCTTCTATTACTATAGGGTTGAATATTAGAACTAGGAGTATAATCATTTATAATAATAGGTATTTTCATTATTATTTTAACTAGTTATAAGCTAGTATTAGTATGAATGCTGTTATTAGGTAAAATTTATAGTTAAATCTATATATAGGATGTAGAGCTTAGATATTATTCTAAGTATAGAGCAAAAGTAATTAAATATAATATTTAAAGTATTTGAAAAGATAGATATCGAATAATATATATATAAAGAATATCTTACTGCTATATACTAATTAAAATATGATTTAATCTTTCTCATACTATACATGAATAATAGCTTTTAGGTAATAATCTTATTATACTTAATAAATATTTCAAATACTAAATTAGATATCTTATTTATAGTTTTAACTTTATATTATTTTATTTCTCTCAGATATATCTTTATATCCTTTTTAATAATTCATTTACTAAGAATATTTAGTTCTTGTTTAATTAAAATTAATAATAAGTTTAAGTTAAGAAGTTAATACTACTAATAGTTAATTTGATGTTTAAATTAACTTCATATATTATCTTTCTATCAAAGAAAAAAAGAACTATTAGATATGTTTCTATTTTAACGATTTATATTGTAATAAATAGTATAAACTCTATTTATATAATAAGTTTATTATTTAATAAAATTCCTGAAAGGAATGATTCCCCTGCATTATAATCATCATATCTATTATTTATATTTATTATATAAGTTGTTTATCAGACTTAATATTATCAAAGACAAATACTTTATAATTAATAGTATAATATTAAGATAATTATATTGATACTATAAGTTTTCTGAAATATAATAGATTAACAGAAATAATAATATTACTAATATTATTATAAAGATATTTTAAACTATACTTTTCAGAAATTTATAAATTTAAATTATATAACCTTTTAAATAGAAAGATAAGTAATTCAAATAAAATAAATATATAGATATTGAAATATAACTAAGATAAAAGAATATAGATTATTAGAAGTACTATTCTTTATATAAATAGAAAGATATTAGAATATATAGTAAAAAGAAAGAATAACTAATATTATTTATATTATACTATAATATATATAGTAATTATATATCGAACTATATATATATATTAATATACTTTTTATGTATTACTAATAATAAGTACTAAATACCTAATACTAGCTATAATTAAAGATATAGAAATTGGTAGGTAATTATTATATTATAAATCTAAAGCTTTATATAATACTATATATTATAATATATAGTAATAATGATAATAAATGAACAATTAGATTACTACTTTATACTTATATGATAAGATTGTATATTAAATATTTCTTTCTCTAGATAAACTAATAACTATAAGATCTATATTAGTCAATTTATATATATAATTATTATCCTATTATCTTTCAGCTTTTATATATTTCTAGATTAAAGTTGGATCTAAACTAATGGCTATATTATAAAGCTTTTCTAAAATTTATCTATAAAGATATATATATATATATATTATAATATATAATTCACTATCTTCCTAACCTAGAAATTATATATTAGAGATTTATAAAACCTAGATACTAAATAGAAAGCTAGATATATTAGATTATATATAGTTAACTCTAACTATATTCTCCATATAAAGGTCTATTATAAATAATTTGAATAAAGTAAATTTATAGAAATAATATTAGTTTCTAGATTTTAATTAGTGTAAATTCTTTCTCTTAAGTATATTACTCCTAATGTATATCTATCAAACTAATTACGTTATTAATATTTAAATCCAAAATTACTTAGGAAGCCTATAGAAATACTAAGTATCTTACAGGAATATAATAATAGAATCCTATAAAATATATATATAAGATATATATCTCTTAATTTAATATATTTCTAAAGTAAAGATCTCTAGAAAACCATCTTATTAATATAAGCTTTATAAATGAATTTAAAAACATATTCCTTTATTTATAAATCTTTTAAAAAAGTTATCTAACTTCTTAACTACTCTTTTTTAATTTTTAAATAATAGTTATAAATAATATAGATAAGTATTATAACTTTTTAAATAACTATAATCTAATTTCAAGTATCTCCTATTTTATGAATTCAAAACTCTTAACCTTTAATATAAATTATTAGTTTTATTATATAACTAAAAGGTTTGATTTTCCTTTTTCCAATTATAAATGTAAATTAAATAATATGTAACCTTTGAAATAGATTCTTTCTACTATTCTATTATTAATTAATATAGAGGTTTTAAGATATTTCTTCTTTATTTATGAAGGCTTTCCTTAATAAACCCTTATTATTTGTAATATATTTCTTAATAATCCCAAGTTTATATATAAAGTAATAAAGAATATTATTTTATCTACTATTAACATATTCAAGAATAATAAGAGTATTATTAAGAAATATAGATATTATTAATAATAAAGACTTTAAAGAAAGAACATCTTATTCTTCTAAGTAAGTTATAAAATATTCTATACTTATTCTTGAGCTATTTATTCTTATTTCTATAAAATAAAAAGAACTTGTTATTAATAGAAATTTTCTTATCATGAGAATTATTAAATATGTTATAGTTAAAACTATTAAAGTAATCCTAACTTTATCTAGTAATAAATATAAATATATAAGTAAAGATAATAAAGAGATATTTTGGAATATCTATTTTAATTATTTTTTGTATTAAGAACTATAATATATTTAAGACTTAATATGTAAATCCTTATTATTATAGAAGTATTATTCAATTAGTTATATTTCTAAATTAGATATAGAAAGAATTACATAACTTTTTACTTAATTCCTTACTATTTATAATGATAAAGATTATTAGCTTATAATAAATATTTCTTATAGAGTTTTATATATTTAGTTCCCCCACCTAATAGGTAGTTTTATATAATACTTAGTAAATAATTTCTATAATAGGAAAATACCTAGTTATATACTATAGTCTATATATATTTCTATAGGTAAATATAATTAAAAAGACCTAGTAGTATAGCTACTAATTCAGACCTAGCTTTAATCTAGAAGTAGGAACTAATAAGTAATAGAATAATAATTAGATATATAAACTTACTAATATAAGCCTATGATAATCTATATAAAAAATTATAGTTTAATATACTAGTAGTAGCTTTGAAGTATTAAACTTACTACAGTACTACTTATAATATTAACTCACACTAGTAATAATACTACTAGTATACCTTAATAATACCAGCTATAGATATAAAAAAGAGCAACAGACTGCTACAGACTAGTTAACCGTCTTATGATAATACTACTAATAATAATAATAATAAGAACTACCTACAGACTACCCCTAGCTACTATCTATTACTATACTTAACCTTTATAACCTCAATATAAATATTAACTTTAAAAAAGTTATTAATAATTATAAGAATTAAAACTACTTTTATAAGGGCCTAAAAGGGCTAGTTTTATATAAGAGTAATTTTACTACTTTCTCTAGCTCCCTTAAGATAGTTAGAATTATATTTAGCTTTAATATATTATTAAAAAATAAAGCTATTAGTAGAATTAAAAAAAACAAAATTAAAGTAATAAAGAAGAATCTAGTATCTAAAAGTAGAGTATTTAAAGATAACTCTAAATACTTTAAATATATCTTAGAAGTAGTCTATTAGATATTATTTAAAAAGGTATATATATTGAAGTCTGTTATAGAAGTTGTTATTAGCTAATAGTAGGGAAGGTATAACTTAAGGTTAAATATATTATACTATTATATATTATTAGTACAACCTTATTATGTAATATTTAAAAACCTGAAGTAAATATAGCTGTAGCTATTAGTATAGGATAGGTTGGAGTATGAGTTCTAGCTGGGAGTTAAATGTTCTCTATGTGAAGTCAAAGACTTGAAATATTTCTTATATAATCTCTTAAATAACCTTCTTAACTAATTCTCCTTTATAATAATAATTACTAAGTATTAGAAACTTTATAATATTATTACTATTACTTTTACTCATTATACTAAGAATTACTTAATTATTATATTTACCCCTTATATTTTATTTAGTATTTGTATAATCCTTATAATCTTTATTACTATTATAATTTCTATTAAGAATTCTTTTATAAGTAATACTAATAATATTAATCTTCTTTTTCTAAATAAAAATTAACTATTAATTTGTTTTATTCTTTTAACCTTTACTTTGTATTCTATTTAAATAGTTATACTCTTAATACTTTCTTTGAATTTCTTTTTAATATTTATGATTAGATTACTTATTATAGTAATTTTTCAAAGTAGTATTTTACTAACTGAATTTATTATCCTAAGCTTTAGTATTAGAAAATTAGCTTTACTTTATAAATCTTATATCTATGGATATTCTTTTAATTTAAATTTCAATTCTAAATTAAGAAATACTTTATTCATTTACATTTTAAACTTAATTATGATTGTATTCAACCTATTACTTATTCATTACTTATATTAATTCTATTTAAGAAAACTTACATTATATTTCTTTATGTTTCTTAAGATTATTGATATAATATCTTTCAATAAAACCTTATTTATCATTTAAATTGAATTATTTTCAAAGTCTCTTCAGTAATTAGTGAATAAAACTTTAATCAAACTATTTATTATTAGTTATATTAATAAAATACAAATAATCAATAGTTCCTTTTACAGCAGTCTCTTAATAGAATTAATAATTATAAATACTTATATATTTCAGATACATTTTAAACTATAATAAATTCTTTAGGATTTAGATGTATCATTAAGATGTTATTGTATTAAATTCTAATTATTATTAGTTAACTTATATTAATAAAGTAACCTGTTTCTTTTAAATTCCTCATTAATAATTAAACTATAGTAAATACGTATAGATAATACATAAATTATATTTCTTCTATTATTAAAAAAAGAAAGAATAATTTAATCTTATAATTAATATTATAGCTATTAAGTTTATTATAGTTTTCTAAATAACATTTCCTTCAAATAATCTTATTAGAAAGTTTTAAGAATTCTTTTAATTTTATATGTTATCTCTAAAGTTTCTATCAAAGAAGAATATTAAGGTATCTTCCAGAGCTCTAGGTTTTATATCGTGTTTAAAATATAAATTTTGAACTTCATAAATATAGTTAGATATTTAGTTTATTATTTCTTAGTCTTAAGAACTAGAGTTCTGATTAAAATAGATTAATAAACTAATTATAAAAGTTATATTAAGTTTTATAATAATAATAACATATAATTTTATATTTATCTTTTTCTTATAAAAGCTAATTTTATAATATTAAATTTATTTTTTATATTGAAATTGTTTTAAATATACTATTTGAAATTTATTTCTTATTTTCAATTAATATCTCTCTAATAGAAACCTATTTATTATCTCTAAATTAATATACTTTATAAGAATGATTATTTTTAGATTTCTTAATTATATAAAGTTTTAATATTCAAAAGTTATTATATGTTTTCTATTCTTTTAAAATAATATTATTAAGAGGAACTATATATATTTTCTCTTATAACTTCTTCATATATCCTTTAAAATATTATAATATAAATATTAATATAAAAAAGGAAGAAAATTTAGTTTTTATATTAAGAATAATTTTCTTTAGATAAAAAAGAAAACTCTAGATTTCTAAAGTTTTTCCTAAGATATTATTATTATAATATAGAAGATTACTAAAAGTTATAGAATACTTTTAAAGTTATTATAATTCTATATTATATCTTATATTTTAGAAGTATTTCTATATAGATTCTTTCCTTAATTCTAATATAAATAAAAGTATTTACTATATTATACTATAGAAATTTTAAATTAAAATACGGAGTAAGTTATAGATATTTAAAATAATAGTCTTATAAATATTACTATATAAATATTAGATTTATCCTTAGAGTATTAATTCTTTCTTATAATTTGATTAGTTTTTAATATTAATAAGTACTTGTATTTATTAAGTTTATAAATATAGTTTTAAAAATATTTAAGGAATATTTAGTATCTTAGAATTAATTTCTTGATTTAATGAATAATAATAAAATCTAATAACTTCTAAAATATATTTCTTTAGTTTCTTAGAACTTCTAAATTGATAAATAAATATCTTAAATACTTATATTTCTATATAAGATTTAATTATTACTTTTAATTTATATACTATTAATAAAATATTAAGGGAAAGAATACTTTTTATTAAGACATACTTTTAAAGTTTAAACACTTTATATTATATTTTTATAATTTATATTTTCTAAAAGATATATAAAGTTCTTTTTAAGTTTATTTTAAAGTTTTTTAAATTATTCAAATAGTAGTAAGTAATTATATAAATAATTAAAAGACTTTTTATATTCTCCTCTATTTATTTTATATATATATTCTTTCTATAATTTACTTTTAATTATAGTTTTCAATAAGACTTTTTTACTAATTAAGGTTTAAATCTTTATTTAATAAAATACTTAGTTCTATATAAACTTCAAAATTTCTATATATTATATATCTTATTATGGGAATTATTTTGAAGAGTATTTATAAAATAAATCTTATTATACATTAAACCTATAGCTAACTATTTATTATATATTTTATGTCTAATATTATTTATATTTAAATATATTTAAACATAAATTTCCAAGTTAAAAATTAGAATATTGTATTTATGTAGAAATATAATAAGAAAGCTTTTCAATAGATAGAAACTTTAATATAAAAAACCCAAGAGTTTCCTTTTTATTTCTTTAAGAAGCTTTTATTATAATATATTGAAAAACTATATTTTACTAATTGGAAATATATAACTATTAATATCTATTTGTTTTAAGATAGTTTTTAATATAATAGATTATCTATCTAGATTGTAAATTAAAGCTAGTATTATTCGAGTATTTGAAATAATATTTAAATGTCTAATTCTTTAATATAATTAGAAATATACCTATTTATATATTATATAGAATATTATATTTAAAGTAATAATTATAAAATATATATATCTTCTTTTTTACATATTATATAAGCTTCTATTTCGTTTAATTTTCGTATTATATAGTTTCAAAAGATGTATAATATATTTAATTCAAATATTATCTAAAAGAATAATAGAAGTAACATTTAAAGATTATTTAAAATACTTTATAAGCTATAGACTATTATTTTTATAACATATCTCTTATATATAGAAAAGCTTTATATTAAAAGATCTATATATTACTAAAACTAAAAAAATTAATAAGAAGTATAATATTAATATTACAAGTATATTGACTAACTAACTATATTATTTCTCTTTTTTAAGTACTTATAGAAATATTATAAAAAACCGTATTTATTATATTTTCATGTTAATTTTAAAAGATTTAATTTATTATACTATTTTATAAACATAACATTCTTAAATAATTTTAAATAATATTCAAGGTTTATTTTCAGGATTAAATATTACTTTCTAAGATTTATAATATTATTATTGATCTAATTATTAAAGTCTTCTTATTGAATAAGTTAAATAGATATATTATAGATAGAATTATTACTTATATTGAAATTAAAATTTTATAATTGATAGAATAGTCTTTAAAAGTAGATTATTATAATACTATTAGATTACTAAATTTACTAGAATTATTTTATGAAATTCCTTTATCATATACAAAGAAACTTTAATTGATAAGAGAAACTAATAGTTTACTTTCTATTATAACTATTAGTATATATATTAACTCTTAAAGGATAACTTTAGCTTTCCTTTTCTTCTACTAACTATTATACCTAGCTTCTAATTAATATAAAGTTAAACTTCTTATAATTATAATAACTAGTATATTTACTTTATTTTAATTATTTTAATAATAAATATCTAATAGTTCTTTTTATAATAACTTTTTCTTCTTATACTTCTATATTCTAATAGTTTTATAACTATATATAATTTAAATGTTTCAAAATCTTTAATTACTAATAATTATACTTATTCTATTTAAATATTTATTATAATTCTAATATTTATAACTATTAGTTATATTATACTATAGGGTATATAGTAACTATACGTATTGCTATATATATAGTAGTATACTTTCTATACCCTACTAGTAATAGATATTAAGCACTTAGTATTAGCTATAACTAATTATATAATAATTAATAAGTAATTATTATACTATAGATCTAGAGCTTTATATAACACTTTATATTATATAATATAGGAATAATAATAATAAATAACTAGAATACTACTTTATATCTATATAGTAAGATGATATATAGTATATATTACCCTCTAGATAAATTAATACTAATTAGTAATTAATCCTTCTATTATTATTATATTATAGATTAATAAGACTTATTATAATAGAAGAAGTAATTATAAAGAATTAGATTTAAAATCTATATAAAGTAAGAAATTATAAGAATAACTACTTAGATACTTTATATTCTCCCTATTTTAAAACTCTAGTTAGAAGGCTTTAAATTATATATTAATATTTTAAAGAGGCTTTTATAAAGCTTAAGTAGTAATATTATATTAAGATTCTTATTCTCATTGCATTAAAATACTTCTTATAATATTTTTAAGGAGTTTAATTATATATTTCTAATTATTTCTTACTAGAGCATAATTAGTAAATATAATAAATTTCATTAAACTTCACTAGATCTTTATAATACTAGAGATTTATAATATCTCTAGTTTTAACCCTTTAAGAGATTTATATAACTTCTTAAAAACTCTTTTAATATTCCTTTTATCTTTATAATAATATTTAAATTACTAACTCCTAGAGAAGTATCTATTCTAAATATTGCTTTAACTATTATAGTAGTACTTAGTAATATCTTTATATTTATAAAGATCTATTAATATTGAGATCTTATATTATTTAAATAGATTAAAGATATTAATTATAAGAATATTATAGATAAAGACATCCTTATAATTCTAACCTATTTAATATACTAAATAATACTTTATAATTATTTAAAGCTATATAGTTATAAGTTTTTCTAAATATTTAAAGATAATTTTAAAAACTAACTTCTTATAATATAGTAACTTATAAATACCCAAGTTGCCTAATATATTTAAAATAATTTCTACTTTAATAATATTAAAATTAATATATATAGTAAAAAGATCTTTTGTTTTTAATATTAAATTATTTAAAAGGATTTATTTGCCTTTTAGATATTTAAAAAGATTATTGAAACTAGTAAATAATATAATACTTTTAAGTAAAATCTAAAGAAGTTCTTAGAATAATTTAAAGATTTTATAGAAGAAGAATAAGAAATTATAATACTTCTCTATAAAATTAAACCTAAGGTTTAATAAATTAAACCTATTTTAACTCCCCTATAAGAAATAGAAAAAAAACAGTAGTAGTATAATTAGTTAGCTTTCTTACCCTTAGTATTAATATTATACTTCTTATTCTTTTTATTAATCTTATTAATATATATTTCTTCTAATATCAAGCCTCTCTATATATAAGAAGTAAATTATAAGTATAATAATTTATAGCTATTAAGGTAATTTAAATATCTTTTATATAATCCTTCTATTATTCCTTTTAAAAATACTTTAGTTAAATATACTATAGACTTTATAAAGCTATATAATAAGAATATAAAGTATAATAGAAGTTTATATAATATATTTAAAATTAAAATCTATATTTTTTATAATTACTACTTTAAGTTTAATATTCTATATTATATATAAACTAGTATATTCTTAATTATTTTAAAAGATTAGATCTTTAAATATTGCTTTAAATATTTAAATAATTGCTTCAACTTATAGTTTGAATAAAACTTATTTTATTAAAAACTATTTTGAAAATAATAAATATTAATAGCTATACTTCTATAATTAGTAAAATACT
>QAPF01000801.1:0-18056 GCA_004367935.1 Colletotrichum sidae | reverse complement strand
CGCCTTATTCCTAATAACTTTATAGATACTATTAGGAATAAGGCGCTTGAGAGGTAGAATTTATATTAGTTAAACCTCGGGCCCTAGCGCTATTTCTATAGGCCTTATTCTATTTAAACTACTTAAACTAGAACTTTATATAGTATATATAGCTATATTTAGTTATATATAATATTTATTCAATTTTACCCTCTAATTATATATAATAATTAGAAGTCTTATAGTACTAAAGAACTACTAGGTATAAAGTATGTTTTATTTACTAATTGAATATCTTTTAAATATTCAAATATCTGTTGAAAGTACCCCTTATTTAATCCTCAAGAAAGCTAGTTAATGGCTTATTTAATATAATACTTTTTAAATAAAAGTTAAATTCTATAGCTTATAGGATTATTTGAACTTTAAGGTAATTATATATTAAAGCTTCTCTCCAGAATTTCCTTAAGAGCTACTCTTCAGTAACTTTCTAAAGGCTAAATAGTATTATTAAATTCTTAAAATATCTAAATTAGATGTTTTTAACGGATTTACTTTTATAGAAGTAGACTATAAAGAGGACTAATAACTTTTGATAGATATAACTAAAGATATTAATATAAAAGATATTATAAGCTTTACAAAGAAAGATCTAAAGGTATTAGAAGCTAGCTATAAGAGATACTTTAGTAGTATTTCAATAATATTATAATAAATTTAAAGAGTTTATACTTAAGGTGAAAACTCTTTATTAGACTATAGGAATAGTAGTTATATAAAGCCTTAATAGTAATATGTTATATAAGCTCTAAGGGTTAAGTCTATAATATATCTCTTATTATCTTTCTACTTTATTATTATAATGATAATTAGTATTAATAATTCTAATAATATACTAATAACTTCTAGTCTCTTAAATTAGTCTAATTAATTGGAAATATCTATTTAAAATCCCTTCTTCTAAGTATTATTAATATTAAATAATCTTACTAATAAGAAAATTTGAATATTATTAATATTAGATAGTTTTCTTAATAAGAAAATCTACATTATATTTACCCTAAGTAATTCTATATTATATTCTTCTCTTTATTAATTTATAAAAAGCTTCTTTCTTTTCTCTTTATATTAATCTATTTTCTTTTTCTTTAAATTATATAATTTCTTATTTTATACTTATTATAATATCCGCTTGATATAATAGTCTAACGTCTAGCTAGCTTTTACTATTTTATAGTAAGAGTTGTAGGTTCGAATCCTATAGCAGGTAATTACAACTAGTATTCCTACTAGTTATATAAACTATATAGTAATTACTACTAGCTGTTAGCTCTTATTATTAACTATTAACAACTAGTAATTATTAATAGCTAGTGATATATATTACTAGCTAGCTAGTAATAGTATTATATAGTTATGATTCTTTAAAAAAGTAATTAGATTAAATTGAATATATATATACCTTCTATTTATTAGTTATTATTTTAACTAATTATATTTACTATTTAAAGTTTCTTCTATTTAAATAGTTTCTTAATACTAGTAGTATCTATAGGGTTTATAAGGTAAGAGCTAACTATTAAGTATAGCTTTTTTTAAAGGGTTCTTAAGAGGTATATAACTTTAAATAGATTAAAGACCTTCAATATAACTATAATACTTATTATAATATTACTATTATATTATTTTTCTACTTATACCTTTCTTTTTTAGATCCTTTTTATATTATATCTACTACTACTACTAATTCTTTACCTTCTAATAATAATCTTTCCTATTATTATACCTCTTCTAAGTCTATTATTTATATTTATAATAATTATATTATCAAAAGTAATTCTAATAATAATAAGAATTAGTATCTTAATATGCTTATTTCTACTTATTTTAGTTATTGTTTTAAATATAATAAGAGTAGCTTCTTTTAGATTTATATATCAAATTATAATTAATCTTATTACAAATATCTAAAATTAAAGAATAAGTATAAATAGGATTTCTATTTCTTCACTATTAATCTTAAGTTATATATTACTAGCTGCTAAATTAATATTCTAATTATATTTAATAAAAATACTATTATTCTTATAGTTCTAACTACTAATAATAAACATAGTATTAAAAACTACTATATCTTTACTTTTTTACCAGAGTTCTCTACTATAGTTGAATATTATAATAGTTATTTTTATTATATCTAATAAATACTTCTAGCCTACATTATTATTATTATATTTATTACTTTTTCTTCATATATTAAAAGTACTTTTATATCTACCCTTACTTTTACTTTTAAATAAGTTCTTATTAATTGTAGTAATATTATATAGATAATAATAGGTTTCTCCTCTTTCTCTTTCTTATTTCTATTATATCAACTTTTGTATAATAAAGCGTTATACTATATTCTAATAGTTATATTATACTTTATTAATATTATAATTATATCTTTAGCCTTATTAATACTAACTCATCTATCTATTACTATTATAATATTACTAATTCCTATTAACATTAATAATATCTTATTCTTAAATTAGTACTACTTATCATATTGCCTAATAATAAAAAAGAAGAAGAATAAAATAATAAAGAAAGAGAAGAAAAGGATTAAAAGTATAAGGGGGAATAAAATAATACTAATTTTTTTATCTAATTCTTTTATTTAATATTTCAAAAATAGGTTTTTTAGTAATTTATATATATCTCCTAAAGGCTATTTTATTATTTAATCTGTAATTTCTATAGTTCTTCTTTATTAGTAGATTAATATTAGTCTATTACTTTTTCTAATATCTTTATATTATAATTTAACTTATTTAGTTACTTTTGCTTTATACTTAGAATAGTATCCAAGCTCTTCACCCTATATATAGATTTAACTATAAATTTTACGTAATTATAGGATTTATACTAATACTAACTTTTAACTAGTTAAAATAGTAATGAAATTACTTATTATTATAGATATCTATTTCCCTAGTTTTAATATTTAACCTTATAGTAATAGAAGACCTTATAATAATAATCTATATAAGGAGAACATTATTAAACCTAGGATCTAACATATATAATTAAAAGTAACTACTAGAGTTATAAAGTTAAGAATTTTTTTAAACTTCTTAAAGATAGAATAAAATAAAATACTTATATAAATTAGGTGTTTTATAACCTATTACTTTTATATATCTTTTATAATAAATTTAAAATTACTTTAAAATGTACATAACTCTTTATAAGAAGAGAAATATAAGATAAATACAATAATATTCACTTATAACCCTTATAATTAAAACTATTCATTTGTTAAATTAGATTTTAATAAAATTATTTTAAAAGCTATAATTAATAAGTAGCTTATAAATATTCAAAGAATAATTATCTAATTATCCTACAAGTTATCATATTAAGCTAAAGGTTTTAAAAACTAAATATTAATTAGATAATACTTTAATATTAATATATTATCATAATACTATAATAATAGATATTCTAGAATATTATAATAATATAATCATAGAAACTTTAAAAACTATTGAATTATATTAAAAATATCTATATCTATATAGATATTATTTATATCTTAGGTATATTTAATTTGTATATTAAGATTGTTTACTAATAAGAGTAGGCTAAGTCTTATTATACTTATATAGAAATTACAAGTTAACTTATATTAATAATAGAGAACTTTTATATTAGTAGTATAAAGTTTTATCTTAAGGGTAGATAGAATTTAATCTAGAAGATATTAAAGTTATAGATATTAAGGTTATAATAAATATCTAAATAGAATACTTATAGTTAGTAGTAATTAATCATCTTAAGATATTTGAATCGTATATTAATAGCTATAAAGGCGTAAGGGTGTGAGGATATAAAGGTGTAAGGGTATAAAAGTATAAAGTTATTATAAAAAGAGTTATTAGTTATTTATTACTTACAAAAAGGTTGATGCGAGGCAGGTATGCTAGCTATAGCTATAAGAGGTTTAGTTTTAAATTAACTAGGGGCTAGCTATAGTAGTTAGTAGAGGGATAAGAGGGCTGAAGTTATATTTTAGGGGGTAATATATCTACTAATAGTTATAGTAGAAAGTAAGCTATTAGCTTCTCCCTATAATTTAAATTATAAAATAATCTTACTATTAATAAAGATCTCTCAAAGTGTTTATATTAAAATATTATATTCTTTCTATTTAACTAGTATTTAGTTACTTTTACTCTATACCTAGAATAGTATCTAAGCTTTTCACCCTATATATAGATTTAACTATAAACTTTACCTAATAATAGTATTCATGCTAATACTAGCTTATAACTAGTTAAAATAGTAATAAAATTACCTATTATTATAGATAATTATACTCCTAGTTCTAATATTTAACCTTATAATACTAGAAGACTTTATAGTAATAATTAGGGAGAATCTTATTAAAACTAAAGCTTAATATATATAGCTAAAAGTAACTATTAAAGTCATAGGATTAAAAACTTTTATAAACCTCTTAAAATAAAATAAAATAGAATACTAAAAGCCAGGCATTCTATAATCTATTACTTTTCTATAATTTTTATAATAAAACTAAAATCTCCTCAAAATCTATATAGCTACTTATAAAAGGATAACTATAAATAGATATAGAAATATCTAGCTATAATTATTATAATTAAAGTTATTAATATATTAGACTAAACCTTAATAAAATTATTCTAAATATTATAATTAATAAATAGCCTATAGATATTTAAAAAAAATCGTCTAGCTATCCTATGAGATATTATACTAAGCTAGTAATATTAAAAACTAAGTATTAATTAGATAATACCCTAATATTAATATCTTACTATAATACTAGTTACTAGATACTTTAAAATATTATAATAATATAATTATAAGGGTTTTAAAAGCTATCTAGTTATACTAGAAGTATCTATATCTATATAAGTATTATTTATATATCAGTTATATTTAATTGATATATTAAGATTATTTACTAATAAGAGTAGGCTGAGTCCTATTATACTTATATAGAGATTAGAAATTAACTTATATTAGTAATAGAGAACTTTTATATTAATAATATAAAGATTTATCTTAGAAGTAGGTAAGGTTTAATTTATAATAAGAATATTAAGGTTATAGATATTAAGGTTGTAATAAATATTTGAATAAAATACCTATAGTTGGTAGTAATTAAATATCTCGAGATATTTGAATTATATATAGCTATAAAAGTATGAAGGCATAAGGGTATAAAGTTGTTATAAAAGAAGTTATTAGTTATTTATTATCTATAAAAAGATTAATATAATATAAATATACTAGCTATAGTTATAAGGAGTTTAGCTTTAGATTAACTAGGAGCTAGCTATAGTAGTTAGTAGGGGGATAGGAGGGTTAAAGTTATACTTTAGGGAGTGATATATCTACTAATAGTTGTAGTAGAAAGCGAGCTATTAGCCTATCCCAAGTTAAAATCTTATAATTTATAGAGATTTACTTTTTATTACTACTCCTTCCCTTATTAGGCTTTTAGTTATTCCTTTATAATTCTTTAATTTCTACTTCTTAGAGAGGTAAGGTTAGGACTTTAGTAATAACTTTATCACGACGAATAGTCGCCAAATATTTAGTATTTATATTAAAAATAACTATGTCTAAATATATAATATCTAAATATATAGTATCTGTAGTAGTATCTGTAGTAGTATCTATAGTTATATTAGAAATAACTATATTTGAAGAAGAAATCTTAGAAGCTACTAGTAAATATATAGTAATAGTTATACTATTAGGGTTAACTCCTATAGCTACTAATAAGTCAAGTAACATAGTGGGTTATACTATAGTATTAATAGTAATACTTATACTATTAGACTCAATTCCTATAGTAGCTACTAAATAAAATAATACTACTATAGTAATACTTATATATATCTTTAAATAATAGTTTTCTTTTATAGAAGTTATATCAATATAGCTATTTAGTATCAAACTATTGGCAACTCTAATACTATTAATTCTAAAAACTCCTAACTATAAGAATTACTTAAAACCCCTAGTTACTTTTATAACTCTTTTTACAAAAGTATTATTTTATATGAAATTAAGGATTAGCTAATAGTAATTTAAAATAGCTATACTCTATAGCTAGAAGCTTCTAATATTTATAAGATTTAGTAGGTTATAATAAAGTAATTATATAGCTTATAAATCTAATAGTATAACTATTACTACATATTATTACTAGAGTTTATACGGGCTAATGTTATAGTATTTGTTTACTACTTATTAACTAACTTTATTTTATAAGAATTATACCTATATAGTATACTTTATATACTTTAATATAAAAGCTTTATATCCCTACTAAGGTTTGATATTAAATAGTTAGTTATTTATAAGGTTTTAAGTATTTCTAATTCAGAAGCTTTAAAGCCTTATACTTTTACCTTCTTCTATTATTTTAAAGCTAGACTATAGTAATACTTATAGTATTAAAAGTTTAATAATTAGGTATTTAGAGTAGTAGCCTGAGTAGCTAAATATCTATAAGAGATATTACAGCTTTATAAGGAAAAAGGCTTTAGTAGTATTAGAAGTACTACTATAGAAAGATTAGCACTTAAGCGTTATAAGGGGACTAATATTTTAAAAAGCTCCCTAGCGAAGAAGTCATACCTTAAGGACCGCTTTTTATACAAGATATCTGGTAAATTAAACTATATTATAACTACTTATTACTATAATAAGTTTTATATATTCTATGAAAAACTAGGCTACTTTATAAAAGTCTACTGTAACTATTCTATTACTAAGGGTTCTTTAGTAAAAAGATTTAAAAGAAATATATAGAAACTTTAGCTAACTAGATAGTAATATATAGTAAAAGTATTTTTAAAGATAACTAACTAGTAAGTATATACTAATACCTTAGTAGCCTAATTAATTATAAGAAGCCTAATATATAAGAAGGAGTTAGATACCTTAATTTAACCTAAACATCCTAGTTAATATACTAGCCTTATTAGTTAATATACTAAAGCCTTACCGATAGGTAGGAAACTTTATAAGTTAAGAAAAACTTATAAGAAGCCTTATTAACTTAATATAATAATAAAAACCTTATATATTAATATATATATATAATAAGCCTTATCTATTAATAGATATATAGGAAGAATCCCTCTATTTTATAATTATTACTCTATTATTTAACTACTATTCAATCTAACTACTAAATAATTAGTAAATAGCTAGTGAAATTATTCTTAAAAAGCAACTATATAGTATTTATAAGCCTTAGAGCCTAAAGCTTCTAAAAGAAGGGATAGTTATAAAGATATATACTTTATAGTTCATATAAAGAACTAGGATAGCTAGAATTAGATTATATATTATATAACATAGTAGCCTTAGGCTACTATAGGATAAAAGCCTTCTTATAATTACTACTAATCAGCTTATTAAGTTAAAATCTTATAACTTATAGAAACCTACCTTTAACTATTACTCCTTCCCTCATTAGGTTTTTAGCTATTCCCTTATAATAATATTCCGTATTCTTTTTAGTTACTAGTAAAGTATTATGATAATACAAGTACATCTAATATAAATACAAATATATGTATTTATACAATATTATATATAATATTTAATACATACTCATACTAATAATGTTTAAAGTTCTAATATACTATAAACATAAATATATATCATATAATTATATTATTTATAATATCATATACTAAGTTAAAGCTATTAATATTAATTATATTACTATAATTATAAATAGAGTAAATCCTAATAATCGTAGAAGTATTACAGTTGAAAAGATAAAGCATATACTAGAATATAAAAGTCTGATTTTAAAGTATTATTAAAATATATTAGTTTTAATTTAGATAATTTAAAACAAATTAAAGACTATATGTTTTTGACTTAAAGTTAATACTATATGTAAAATAAGAGAGATGTAGTAATTAAATAGTTTAATTTAACTCTTTTTAATATTATTGAAAATATAATATATCATAAATATAAATAATATAATTATATAGATTTATAATATATTATAAATACAATTTTTCAAACTATTATATTATTAATATAAGTATATATATTGGATACAAATCTTCATATTATAAAGATATATATAACATACTTTTATTCTTAATATATAATATATAATATAATATATATTTATAATGTAATATATCAAAGCCTTTCGCTTCGCATAGAGAACATTTAGTATCCAGCTAGGACCTATATTCTAATTTACCTTATACTAACTACTATAGCTATACTTACTTTAGGTCTTTAAGTATTATAATATAATATCTCTAACCTTAAGTCATCTTACTTAATAATACTATCTTAAGCCTTCCTAACTATTAGCTAATAACTTAAAATTATAAGTAGATTTTAATATATATATTTTCTCAGAAAGATGAAGTAGTATTTAATAAGCTACTTCTAATATATATTTATAATATTTAGAATTATGACTAAATATTTTATTTTTTAATACTAGATTCTTTTGTATTCTTTTAATCTTATACTTCTTAATTATATTAATAGCTTTATCTATTAGTAATATCTTAAACTTAAATTGAATTATAACTATTTTTAAAAAGCTAGAGATAATAGTAAAGTCGCCTTTATATAATACTAACTTATTTGAACGTATTTAAAAGTACCTATAGTCTTCTTAGTTATTAATAGTTTTAATAAGATTAATATTTTTATTAAGGTTATAAGGGTTAAGTATAGTAATAGTAGCTGGGAGTAATCTATATTCTTATTATTGTTATTATTATTATCAGTAGTATTATTATTACAGATAGCTATTAATTTATTTATATTAAAGACAGCTGTTAACCTATATTGTAAAGATAAAGAGAGGGCTATCTATTACTCCCTTTTATCTATAAGGCTAGTATTATTAAAATATACTAGTAGTATTCCAGCTAATATAAGTTAACATTATAGGTATTACTATAGTAAGTTTAATACTTTAAAGCTACTACTATAGAAACTATTATATAGCCTAAACTAGTAAGTTCGTATACCTAGTTGTTATTCTATTACTTTATATTATCTATATATTTCTAAATTAGGGCTAAGTCTAAACGAGAGATTATACTACTAGGTTTTTTCTATGATATTTCCCTATAGAGATATATATAAACTATAATATATTACTAGGCTTTTTGTTATAGAGATTTTATATTAGCCGTTATATAAAACTACGTCTTAGGTAGGAAGCTAAATACGTAATATACTATAATATAATATATCTTATTTCGCAATATTCTAATTATTAGAATTTAAGATATTTTTAATTTCTTATAGATACTTAAAATCCTCTCTAATTTCCATTAAGAAACTCTAAATTATATATCATACTTTTTGAAGAGAATTATCATTAGAATTTAATTTAATAAGCTTTTATGATAATATGAATTGTAGTATTCTTAATAGTTATATTGAACTTGGTTTTTCAGTCTAATTAGTAATAATGAGTTTAATATATATATTTAGAAATCTATATAACTTCTTGAAACTTTTCTTTATAGTTTAAATGATAAAAGCTTTCTCCTATAATCCTCAAAGTTCTATAAAAGCTATAGTTATATCAATTTCTCAAAATATAACTTGTGATAAGAGTTATCTTTTATAACTTCTAATAATAACTCTAGAGATTATTTAAAATATATATAATATTACTACTTTCTTAAAGTAGTATTAAAACTTATCAGAATACCTTTATAACACTGTAGTTTTAAAACTCTATAACTTTATAGTTTTATAGTTTGTAATAGAATTTTATTATTTCCTAATTTCTAATATTTATTGAAGGAAATTCTAATATTGAATATAATTATTTTAATTTCATAAAAATGGAGATGAGTGATATTTATATAGATAAAGAAAAGCAATTAAAGATTAATATTAATTAGTTAACTATCTGAACTTTTAAAGTGAAATAATATTACTATAATATAAATAAAAAGTTGTTAATATTAGTTTATTTATTGTAAACTACTATATTATAATACTATTAGGTAAATAGTTGGTATATATATGTTATATATGTTATATGATTAGTATTAGTTATATAGTTATATAAATTACATAAGTTTTATTTCTATATATATAACTATAAGAAGGGCTGATAGCTTGCTTTCTTTTGTAACTATGAGTAGATATATTACTTCCTAAAGTATAACTTTTGCTTTCCAACCCCCCTATTAACTACTATAGCTAGCTCGTAGTTAATTTAAAGCTAAATTCCTTATAGCTATAATAGCTAGTATATCTACCTTATGTCAACCTTTTTATAAATAATAAAAAACTAATAGCTCCTTTCAAAACAACTTTATACTTTTATACCCTTATAGTTGTTAATATATAATTTGAATATCTCGAGATCTTTAATTATTACTAACTATAAGTATTCTATTTGAATATTTATTATAACTTTAATATCTATAATTTTAACGTCTCTAGACTAAACTTTATATACCTTTGAGATAACACTTTATATTATTAACATAAAAGTCTTCGACTATTAATATAAATTAATTGATAATTTCTATATACGTATGGTAAGACTTAACTTACTCTTATTAATAAATAGTCTTAATATAATAAGTATAGCTAATATATAAATAATATTTATATAAATATAAATACTTTTAATATAACTTAATACTTTCGAAAGCCTTTATAATTATATCATTATAATACTTTAAAATATCTAATAATTAGTATCATGATAATATATTAATATTAAAGTATTATCTAATTAATAATCAATTTATGAAATTTTTAATTTAATATAGTAATTTATAAGATAATTAGATGATTATTTTTCAAATATCTATAGGCTACCTATTAGTTGTAGCTTCTAAGATAATTTTATCGAAATTTAATCTGATAAACTAATAGCTTTAATTATAAGATTTATAGGTAAATATTATTATATTTATAGTATACGTCTCTAATTAGAAATAGTTGTATAGATTTCAAGGGGAGTTTAGTTTTATTATAAAAAATGTACAAGAATAATAGATTATAAAGTACTTAGCCCTTATAGGCGTTTTATTCTATTCTATTTTCAAAAGGTTTAAAAAAGTTCTCAATTTTGCAACTTTAATAGTAACTTTTAATTATATATATTAAGCTTTACTTTTAATAAGGCTCTTTCTAATCATTATTATAAAGTCTTTTATTACTATAGGGTTGAATATTAAAATTCGGGGTGTAATTATTTATAATAATAAGTAATTTTATTACTATTCTAACTTGTTATAAGTTAGTATTAATATGAATACTATTATTAGGTAAAGTTTATAGTTAAACTTATATATATGGTAAAGAGTTTAAATATTATTCTGGAAATAGAGTAAACGTAATTAAATATACATAATTATATACTATATAATATAATAATAATAATAATAATTAACTAGAATACGATTTTATATTTATATAATAAGATTATATTTAATAATATTTGATATTTTAAAGGAAGAACTAATGATAGCTTACTTTCTACTATAACTATTAGTAGATATATTACCTCCTGAAGTATAACTTTAGTTTCTCACCTTCTTACTAATTATTATAACTAATCCCTAGTTAATTTAAAACTAAATCCTTTATAGTTATAATTAGTATACTTACCGTATATTAACCTTTCTAATAATAAATAACTGACAACTTCTTCTACAACAACCTTATACTTTTATGCTCTCATAACTACATATAATTCAAATATATACTTCTCTAATTACAAGTAGCTATATAGATTTCGAGGGGGTTTCGGTTCTATTATAAAGGATATAGAAGAGTAATAGATTATAAAATACCTAGCTCTTATAAGTATTCTATTTAATTCTATCTTTAAGAAGTTTAAAAAGGTTCTTAACTTTATAACTTTAATAATAGCTTTTAATTACTATAGATTGTTACTATAAGGCTTTCTATTACTATAAAATTAAATTCTAGAACTAGAAGTATAATTATCTATAATAATAAGTAATTTTATTACTATTTTAACTAATTATAAGTTGGTATTAATATGAATACTATTATTAGATAATATTTATAATTGAATCTATATATAAAGTGAAGAGTTTAGATATTATTCTAAGTATAGAATAAAAGTAACTAAACAATAATCCAGATAAATCAAAAATACCCTTTTTCAATCTTTAAAATAACCAATTAGTAATTCATTCAATATAATACTTTTTAAATAGAAGTTAAGACTACTAATTTGTAAGATTATCTTTATCTTAAAATAATTATATATTAAAACTTCTTTTTAGAGTTTTCCCAAAACTTACCTTTAAGCGACTTTCTAAAAACTAAATAATATTAATAAGTTTGTTAAATACCTAAGTTAAATATTCTTAACAACTCTATTTTTATAAGAATAGATTACAAAGAGAATTCATAACTCTTAGTAAATATTACTAAAGGAATTTAGATAGAACACACCATAGATTTCATAAAGAAAAACTTGATACTTTATATTAGTTTTTATAGGTTATATATTGCAAGAATATAAGAGTAACAATATAAATAAGGAAATCAAATCTATATGATAAATTAAATCTTTAAGTATGTAAATAAAATATTTGAATATTAGTATTATTATATAGAATAAAATATAGTGATATAAGTTACTAATTTTGAAAAACATAATCATTGAAATATAGTTTTAGAAATAGAAAAACATTATATATAAAACTTAAATAGTTAATTATTTTCTCTCTATTATTAAAATACTTTAAATTTATAATCTTATAGTTTTATAAGTTTCCTTATTAATAAAGTTCTATACATAAAGTTATACATATATAGCTTATAACTATTTAAATTCTATGTTTCTAAATACAATTATATTAACAATCATAGAAATTATATAATATTTCCCTATAGCGTTTTAATATTATAAGATCAATTCTAATATATCTAATATCTTAATAAAAACTCTTATTACCATTTGAAATATTTAAAATGATAGAAACTATTTCTAAAGTTTAGATAGATTTTTATACTTCCTAAAATATAAGTTAGATTATACTTTAATATACTATTACTGTATATACTTTTGATCAATATGTAAAACCTAAGTACTAAATACTTCAAAAAAGTATTTAATAATCATGTCTTCTAGATTTAGATTTCTGAAGAGAAATTCAAAAATTTACATAATAGTAGTTATATAACTAGCTTTCTAACTAAATTACTTATATTACTATATAATAAATATATTATAAGAAAGAATTTTAAGAGTACTTTTTCTAAAGCTCTTTTATACCTTATATAAATATTCTAATTGATATTTTCTAAAATACAACAACTTCTATAATTTCTTATAAAGCCCTTACCAAAACCTATATTGCATATAATATACAATTTATATAAACTAAAGATTATAGAAAGCCTTAAGACGTTTCTTATAATTATCAAAAACAAAAATATAAAATTATAGTTACATAATATTATTCTTTATATTATTCTAACTTTAAATCTTTTTTCTCTTGAATAATTATAAAACCAAGACTACTAACAGAATACCAAGTTAAATAATCTATTATAATTATAACTAAATAATTATTTAAATATTATAATTATTAATATTTAATATGATTGGTAAATTCTTAAATATTATATATTATATCAAGATTCAATTATTCTAATAATATAATTAATATAGTATAAAGCTATTCCTAAATATCACTACTACAAATAGTATATCATAAATACTATTTTAACTTTTTGCAATAAATAAATAGTTCTAGTATGAATAATTAAAACATCTTAATAAACACTTCTCAATTATTTTATATTAGTTATATAGATTATTTATATTATTAATAGTTGATTAAAGAATAGTAACTACTAATTTACTTAGGAAATATATAAAATATATAATATTGATAAGATAAAGTATAAGATTTACTCTATAGAGTACAAAAATATTTTATATATTACTCGTAAAGAAAATATTATTTTAAACTTCTATTTCTATTATTAAAACTGTAATAACTATACTTTAGCTCTTATACTTTAGAGAAGACTACTAATTACTCTTAGAATTTCTTCTTCTTTAATTATATTAGAACTATTATAATAAGAATATTTGAGAATTTTAATTTATTCTTTAAATAGTAGTATAATGTTAATATTAAGGTTGTTAAATATAATAAAAAGATCTCTAAATATAAGAATCTAAAGTATAATCTAACTTCTTAAAATATATATCTTAAACTATATATTCAATATGTCTGAACTTCAAAAAGAAATACTAAATATATTGGAATAATTATAAAAATATATATAACAACTATGAAATATGAAAGTAAACCACTTTATACATTCTTATTTAAAACTCTATAAGTAATAGTATGTTTTGATAACTAAATGCTAATATATCTCTTAGACTAATAAATACTATAATAGAAGCTTCATAAAAGTATTTGAAAAGATAATATTATAAAGCTAGACTCAACTTATTTCTATATTTATAGTTATAGATATCTTATTCTTACTATAAATCTAAAACTAAAATATAACTAGTTAGTTTATTTTAGAATTTTCTTTAATAGCTTTTTAATTAACTATATTTTAAACAATTAAAATTAATATAGAACTTATTTCGAAATCAGGTTGAAATAACTTACAACATTTCTTTTAATAAGATTTCCTTTTTAATAGAGATTTAACTTCTTTAAAAAGTAACTTTAAATAGTTTAATTGTGATAAAATCTCTTATTTATTAAAAGAATAAGCAATCATAATAGAACGATTTAAAATTAACTTAAGTAGTTATTTGGAATTGTAATAAAAGACTTAATGAAATAATTTATATTTAAATAAGAAATAGTTATAGTAATTTGAAGTCTTATATCTATATAGTAGCTGTTTCCAGGTTTTATGAAATATCTTTTAGAACTACGAAATTTATATTAATAGCCCCGTTAGAATTACCTATTATATTCTTCTATAATCCTATTTAAATAGATAAAACTATAGAAAAGTAAAAAGCTTAGGTATTCCTAGAACAGATTAAGTATAAAAGATAGATAAAATACTATATTAAAATATCTAGGACATCTTTATTTCAAACTACTTTTAACTAGTATTCTTTAGTTATCTTAAGATATTCTACAATATTTTTACTTAGAACTATAGAATAGTATAAGTAGTTAACTAAGAAAACTCTTAGAAGTTTAATTTTGCAAGAACTCTTAAATAGTAATATTCTAGATTCTAATGATAAAGGTTTATTACAAGGTAAATTAGGTTTTAGAATACACTTAAAATATAAAAGAATAGAAATTGCTTTTCTAGGAATTCTATTATAGAAACTATTATTATTATTTATGCTCTACTTAATATTATTTATTTATCTATATATTAAAATTACAATAATAGCTAAGTAAACTTAGCTACAGAATTATATTAATTTAGTTACATTTACTGTATACTAAGAGAGGTCCTAAGCTCCTTACCTTATATATAGATTTAACTATAAATTTTACCTAATAATAATATTCATACTAATACTGATTTATAACTAGTTAAAATAACAATAAGATTATTTATTCTTATAGATAGATAATTATACTCATACCTTTAATATCTAATCTTATAGTAATAGAACATTTCATAATAACAATTAAGGAGAGTTTTATTAAAGCTAAAGTTTAATATATATAACTAAAAATGACTACTAAAGTGATAAAGTTGTGAACTTTTATAAACTTCTTAAAAATAGAATAAAATAAAATATTTATAAAAGCTAGGTATTTTATAACTTACTATTCTTCTGTAATTTTTATAATAGAACTAGAATTTTCTTACAATCTATATAATTACCTATAAAACGATAATTATAAGATAAGCATAGAAACATCTAATTATATAACTATTATAACTAAAGCTATTAGTATATTAAACTAGGTTTTAATAAAACTGTTAGAGTTCTAGCTATTTAGCTATTACTCTATTAATCCTAATAACCCGTTTTAGGTATTTAAGGGCTTGAGTATTTACTATTACTCTTTAACCCTATGTTTTCTACTTATTGTAGAAATTCAATTATTAGAGTTAAGGTTATACTACCTTAATTATTTATACTCTAAATTGATTAAACTATAATATTAGAATATTTAGTAAATAGACTACTTAGTAGCCTAAGCGTAATGGAGCCGAAAGTTCTATATGATGTAAGGTTAACCTTTCTGAAAATAAACTCTATTTAGATATTAATACTGTAAAGTTCCCTACTTCTTATGGAACTAGAACTTCTTATCATTATTACTATTTATACTAATATTAGTACTATTTTCAGATATTATTCTGAATGACTTATTTTTTAATGATTGAGAGTTGTTAATTCCCTTTGACTTTTTACTAATTACTTATTACTAGTTTAATAGGTTATAAGCCTAGCTTTATATTAACTTCTCTTTTTATATTATATCCCTATCTATACCTGTTATTAATACTGGACGAATCTATAAGGAGATTATATTAGTTGGGGTAGTAGGCTTACTACTAGGCTAGTGAAAGAGACGGTTAAGTAGTAGAGGCTAAAAATCTCTTATACTTTAGGTCTACTAAGACTTTCTATAAACTAGCTTTTAGGTCTACTAAGACTTTTTATAAACTAGTTTTTAGGTCTACTAAGACTTTTATAAATTAGAATTTTAGGTTTACTAAGATTTTTATAAATTAGAATTTTAGGTTGTCTCTAAATTTTATAAAAAAGTATCTCTTATAAGATTTAAACCCTAGACTACTATAAGTCACGAGAATATTAATCTATTATTTAACTATTAAACTATACTATTATTAATTTTTCAGTTAATAATAGTTTACTAGAGTTAGACCCTAAATATCTTAATTCTACTTTAGGATTTTAATTAATTCTTTATTAAATAACTACTTTACTTTCTTAAATTATTATTTAAAAATATAAGTAACTCTAAGTCATACTTTATCCCTAAGTTAAAAAAGACTTAGAATTATAGTATCTAGTCTATATATATAAAAGTTTTACTTATTAGTAAAGATATTTTCATAGATTTAACTAAGCCTATTTCTCAAAATAACTCTAATAAGTATAATAAAGCTCTTAGTTATATATAGTTAAATTGTAAAGATAGTCTTTTAAGAATTATTAAAAATAATACTAATATTTTTAATATATTTAGTTATTTAAAAAGACTTTATAAACTAATTAGTTTTTCTAATAAGTTTCTTATTTATAAAGAATTCTTTAATACTACTCTTAATAACTTTAAGTTTATAGAAGAATATTTAAATAAGATAAAGGAATTTATTAATAATTTCTCTTATAATAAAGTCAAACTACCTAACTAAGTTATTATTACCTATATTTTAAATAGTCTAGATAAAAATTATAAAAGTTTTATTATTTTAATTATTTAGAATTTTAAATTTAATAAGGATTCTTATAAGTTAGATTTCTTATTTTTTAATCTATTAGATAAGTTTAGAAAGAAAACTTAGACTTCTTTAATTAATTTTATAATTAAAAAGAATTTTAAAAATAAGATTATTAAATAGTCTTCTCTTAAAGCTATTAAGAAATTCTAGAAGAAATTGAAAGGCATTTTCTATAACTACTATAAAAAGACTAACTATATTAAGGAAAACTATTTTAGTCTTTATTTTGAAAAAACTCCTATTTAGATAAAATCTAAAATTAATAAGAATCCTCCTAAGTCTTCTAAAAAGAAAGAAAATAAAAAAGATAAGAATTTAGAAGTAATTAATATTACTTTAGTTAAGGAAATAGTTAAAAAAATCTCTAGTAATATAACTAAAAATCTTATATAATTTAATTCTAATATTAAAGAAATTAAAAAAGAAAAAGATAAAGAAGAAAGTATTAAGTTTAAAAATATAATTCTAATTCAACTTTCTTTTAAAAAGACTTTTACTAAAAAGATTCTAAATATTTCAATTTCTAAAAAGATTTAATAAGTTAGGAGTTCTATTAAATAGATTAAAATTATTTTATT
>QAPF01000800.1:0-19603 GCA_004367935.1 Colletotrichum sidae | reverse complement strand
TATAAGGAATAAACTAATTATTAATAATAGTAATAGGATATTTAGGTATATTATACTTAGTATATTTAGTAAGGTAATAACGAAATTTATTATTAAATTAGAATAGTTATAAAATAGTAAGAAGTTTAATACTTTTAAATATTAAAATATAATAAGATATATTAAGGAAATAAATAAGTTATTATTCTAAAGTAATAGTAGGATTATTATTATAAAAATAAGTAGGTTATATAGTAGATAGTTAGTAAAATATTTCTTCTATAAATTTTAGAATATTAAGCTATTCTATTAATTAGTAGTAATATTAAGATAGGTATTTAGTAAATTTATAATAATAAGATATGTAATGTTTTAATATTTATAAATAGCTAATATTTCTTAAAAGAAAAAATATTTTAAATTAAGCTTTTTCTTTTATATACTTATAAGGGGGTTATAAATAATATTACCTATATATTACTATTTTATTAAGATTTTAATAAGGATATAGAGTAACTTACTCTTATATTTAGAAGTTAAAATATTTTACTTAAGTATTTAGTAATAAATAATAATTTAGTTCTAAGTTACCTAAATAGTACTATATAACTTATAGGAAACCTAAAAAGTAAAAATTAATAAAAATAGTAAGTATATAGTAAAAGAATAACTTATACTATAGTATTTCTACTTATTCTTTTTATAAAAGAGATATTTTAATATATAATTACTAATAATATAAAGCAGTTTTTTTATGTTAAAATAGAGTAAAGATAGATAATTAAAGTAAGATAAATAGTTACTAAGCTCTAAATATAAGAAACCTTTATTAAGGATATTTTTACTATTATAAATAAATACTTAGGGAATAGTAGTAATAATAGTAATATAGGATATTATTAGGAAATATATGATATATAAATAATAAAGAAGAAAAAGAAAAAAGGAAAGAGAAGAAAAAATAATAACTAGGAATAACTAGTAAGATAATATAAAAGGATATTGAAAAGATAAAGATAGTATAAATAAGAAATTGAAAAATAATAAGATATATATAGAAGAAGTAGATAATATTTACTAAATATATAGTAAAATAATATAAGGGATTATAATAGAATTAAAGAATTATTCCAATTAGAATAACACTATAAAGTTCAAAGATATTAATATATTACTAAGATAATAATAAATATATTTACAAATAATAGAAGAAACAACTAAAACCTAATAATAATAATAATAAAAATTAGTTCTATTATTCAAACTATAAAAAATCACTTAGATAAATAATAGTATTATAGTAGAATAATTATAAGTATTAAAGATGTATTTTATATAATAAATAGTTAGTAATAATATATAAGCTTTATAATAAATATTAAGAAGTATATAATTATAACCTNATAAAGATATATTAATAGGATTATATAGTATACCTAATAACTAACTAGCTATAATTACTAAAGTATTAAAAAGAGTTTTCAGCTAAAGGATTATAACTTAGATCTTTTAAGTAATAGTCTATATAGTAATATAAACCCTACTTTTATATCCAAACCTTTCCTCGTTAAGGCCTTTAGCTATACTCTTATAATTTAAATCTATATTTATTAACTTATAGATTATTCTAATAATATAAATAGAGTTTAATTATTCTATAAGATTCTATAGAGTTTCTATAAGAGCCCCTTTTAGTAGTTCTAGCTTATTATAGCTAAAGTAAAGAAGATTAATTTTATATTTATTAAGGGGGAGATTTACTTCTTTATTAATAAGAGTCTTAATACTTATATTTTATAATATATTAATAATAATACTATAGCTACTCTTATACTTCAGATTATAAAGAAAGTTTATAAGATATTTAAAATTATATACCTTTTTAAAGATCTTAGTATTACTATTTAGTTTTTAGGATTTTAAATCTATTATAATATTATAAAAATCTTCTTATTTTAATATAAGTATATTAATTCTATTCTATACTATTTTAACTATTATAAACTTCATACTATTAAAATTCTTCTCCCTATTAATAAAGACCTTCTAATTATATAATTAAAAGATAAATATAATAATTAATCTTACTAATTCTATATAGAACAAACTAACTACTTCAACTAGTTAACTACTAGTATTCAACTAGATATTACTTATATTATAAATAAGTTATATTAAATAAATACCAGCTTTTTTCTTACTTATTAATATACTATTAAATACTTCTTTTAATATTTTATTAATATTACTAATTATAATATTATATTTAGAAGAATAGATTTTATAATAGATTTATGTTTCTATATTATAGTAAATACTATTTTTACTAATAATAAACTATTATATATATCTACTAATAGCTATATTATTTATTTTATTAGATTACTTGTTATTTAGAAGTCTAAGAAATAGATAATTATTATTCTAAGTTCTATAGAGGTAGAATTTATTAACCTTATACCTATTAATATATTTCTTAAGTAGATTTAATTATATATTAAATAGCTACTAGATTAATAGATTGCTATACTCATAATCTTCTTTATTAATAATACTTATACTTGAGTAAATATTATAAATCTTCTAAATAAAGTATATATATAGAATATTAATATTTATTATAAATAGATTATATAGAAAGTTAATAATAGTAATATAATTACTCTATATCTTATTAAAAATACTAATATAACTATTAATAGTCTTACTAAAACTTTAAATACTATTAAATATAAGGATTTTATTAGACTACTAGGAATAATAGATAGTTTAAATTAAAGATTACTTCTAGAAGGATTACTAGTAACTAAATTAATTAGTATCTAATTAAATAGTTTTAATACTATTAATTTCAAAAGTATTCTATTTTTAAAAACTCTTTAAATTTAAAGTTTTTAGTTAAAAACTAATATTTTAGAAGCTTTAAGCTAATTTTATATATTTTAATAGTTTTTCGACCTAGCTTAAAGAGGAATAGTAGGGGGTAGTTTATAGCTACTTAGGTTATATTATATAATAGCTTAAGCTATAGCTATAAGAGTACTTTTTAGCTATATAAGTAGCTATAAGATTTTCCCCTCTTTATATATACTTCTAGTATCACCTTTTAGTCTTCTTAGCTTGTGAGGTCTTATATAATCTAATATACTAATAATTTTAATTATAATAGTTATAGCTAGATATTTCTATTTTTATTCTATAATATTCTTCTTATAAATAGCTATATAGATTTTAAAGAGATTTCAATTCTATTATAAAAATATAATATATTATTATTCTAATTATTAGATTAGACTAAATCTAAAATATAGAAAGGTTATAGATTATAGAATGCTTAGCTTTTAGTATTCTATTTTATTCTATCTTTAAGAAATTTATAAAAGTTCTCAACTTTATAACCTTAATAATTATTTTTTACTATATATATTAAGCTTTAGTTTTAATAAAAATCTTCCCATATAAACTATTACTATAAAGTCTTCTATTACTATAGGATTAAATATTAGAACTAGGGGTATAATTATTCATAATAATAAGTAATTGTATTACTATTTTAACTAGTTATAAACTAGTATTAGTATGAATACTGTTATTAGGTAATATTTATAGTTAAATCTATATATAGAGTATAGAGCTTAGATACTATTCCAAATATAAAGCAGAAGTAACTAAATAAAATATAATTTAATACTATTAATATAAAGGTTCTCTACTATTAATATAAATTGACTTATAGTCTCTATATGAATATAAGAAGATTTAGCTTATTATTCCTGATAAATACTCATAATATATTAAATATAGCTAATATATAAATAATACATATATAAGTATGAAAACTTCTAATATAACTGGCTGGGTTTTTAAACTCTTATAATTATATTGCTATAATATTCTAAAGTATTTAATAATTAGTATGATGATTAAATATTAATATTAAACTATTATTCAATTAATACCTAATGTCTAATATTATTAGTTTAATATAAGAACTTATTCCATAGTTAGACAATTTTAATTTCAATATCTATAAACTATCTATTAACTATAATATCTAAAGTAGTTTCATTACAGTTTAATCTAATATATTAATAACTTCAATTGTAATAATTATAATTCAATATTTCCATACTTATCTTACATTTATCTTCTTATGAGTAATTATATAGATTTCAAAGAAACTTCATTAATATTATAAAAGATATAAGAGAATAATAAATTATAAAATACTCTATTCTTATAAGCATTCCATATTATTCTATTTTTAAAAGGTTTGTAAAGATATTATATCTATAATTTTAATAATTACTTTTAGCTATATCTATTAAGCCATAACCTTAATCAAGCCTTTTCTAATTATTATTATAAAGTCTTCTACTATTATAAAGTTAGATATTAGAACTAGAAGTATCGCTATTGATAATAATAAGTAGTTTTATTACTATTTTAACTATTTATGAGTTACTATTAGTCTAAATATTATTATTAGGCAGAATATATAGTTAAATCTATTTATAGAGTAAAGAGCTTAGCTACTATTCTAAATATAGAGTAAAAGTAACTATATAATATTTATAAAAAATAGAATACTCTAGGACTTTTATATATATTCTCAATTATTATTAGTTAAAACATAATAATAATTAGTATAACTATATTATAGAGATAGAGAGGATCAATATAAGGTTTATTTAGTTTCATATGATTATATAGATTTACTAATACTTTATCATAATATATAAAGATAAAGAGTTTGAAGTTTTATTTATGAGTTTTATAGATAGATTAATATGGAAAAGTCTTTTCTAATCGTTTATTAATAGCATTATAATATATTGTAGATCTTATACTATAATATAAATAGAATCTAATATTTCTTAGTTATTTATATTGAGATATATATCATATAGGAAAAATACCTAATATAGGAATAAGAGTTAGATTGAAACCTATATACTAATACGTAATTTTATAAAGATTAGATTTACAATTAATAGGATTAATTTTACTATACTAAGAAATTCTATTGAATATAAATAGAGAAAACTGAAGAAATAGTAGAAAGATTATATTTCAAGTTTAGGTTTACTTATAAGAAACTTAAGACTTTTATTTATATTCATAATAATAAGAAGGATTAATAGCTTATTTTCTATTATAACTATTAGTAGATATGTTACCCCTTGAAGTATAACTTCAGCCTTCCTACCCCTATTAACTATTATAACTAGCTTCTAATTGATATAAGGCTAAACCCCTTATGTATATAGCTAGTATACCTACTTTATACTAGTTTTTTAATAATAAATAACTAATAACTCTTTTGCTAATAACTTTATACCCTTATGCCTTTAAATCTTTATAACTATATATAATTTAAATATCTTGAGATAATTAATTACTACTAACTATAAGTACTATATTGAAATAGTTATTATAACCTCAATATTTCTAATTTTAATATCTCCTAGATTAAATTCTACTTATTCTTCAGAAAGAATTTTGTATTATTAATATAAATTTTCTCTACTATTAATATAAATTAACTTATAATCTCTATATAAGTATAATAAGATTTAACTTATTCTTATTAGTAAGTAATCTAAATATATTAATTGAATATAATTAATATATAAGTAATATCTATATAGATATGGACATTCTTAGTATAATTAGATAGTTTTGAAAACTTCTATAATTATAGTATTACAATATTCTAAAGTATCTAGTAATTAATACTATAGTAATATATTGATATTAGAATAGTTTCTAATTAATACTTAGTCTTTAATATTATTAGCTTAATATAGTAAATGATAGATTAACTGGATAATATTCTTTAAATACTTATGAGCTACTTATCATTTATAGTATTTAAAAAAAATTGATTGAAACTTATTCTAATAAAGAAATAGTTTTAATTATGATAGTTATAACTAGATATTTCTATACTTATTCTATCGTATTATGTTTATAAATAGCTATATAGATTTTGAGGAAATCTTAATTCTATTATAAAAATATAAATATAGAAGAATAATAAATTATATAATACTTAATTCTAATAAGTATTCTACTTCATTCTATATTTAAGAGGTTTATAAAAGTTCTTAATTTTATAATCTTTATAATTACTTTTAACTATATATATTGAGCTTTAATTTAAATAAAATTCTCTCTATATAGATTATTACTATGACGTCTACTACTACTATATGATTAAATATTAGAACTAGGAGTATAATTATCTATAATGATAAGTAATTTTATTATTATTTTAATTGGTTATGGATTTGGATTAGTATAAATACTATTATTAGGTAAAAACTATAGTTAAATCTATCTATAGGGTAAGAAGCTTAGATACTATTCTAAGTATAGAGCAAAAGTAGCTAAAGATTAATGACAACAATAATTCCTTCAAGTTTCTTGCTAATCTTTTTCTATTTGAATATATAAGATCCTACTATAAAGAATATTAATAAACTATAAGTTTTAAATTAAATTTGATAATATTGTAGTAATAGTAGTAAAAGCGCATAATCGATAATTACTATTTAATATTTAGGGCTTAAGTTATATTTTCTAGGATAGAATAGTAAAAGTAAGCTAGATAGAATAGGAAATAAGTATAACTAAAGCTATATAAAATACATATTATTTACTAGAATATAGAAATAAGACATATCATCAGTAAATAGAAGAAGGCTGTAGGAGTAGATATTTATCTATGATTTGATAAACTTTACTTGGCTTTTAGTAGTAAACTACTTTATCATAATGATTGATATATTAAACTAATAATGTTAGATTGAGTATTTAATTACCAATTTTATTACTAATATAGATTTAAATATATATTTACATAAGCTAGAAGAGTAAGAGTAGAAATTAAAATAAGACAGTAGTATAAAACTTTAAGAATAAATTTTTGTACTATTAACTTATTATTCTTTTCCTTTGATATCTATGCTTACTTCTCTAGCTTATATTAAATAGATATTAGATTTATATAGAGTTCTATTAGTTATGCTTTTTCTAAACTCTAGTTATTATATGGATATTATTTTCAATTAAATATATATTTTGTAATTTAGTTTTCTTTATTTATATTTCTTTTCTTACATAGATAATAATAATCCTAAACAAGTAGGTATTTATATAATTAATTTATTTTCCTCTTAAGTCTTAGAACATGTCCTCCTTCTTTCTATATATATATTATTTCTTAGACTATAGTATCTTATTAATTCATTTCCTATAATATACTCTTCTTATAACTAACTTACGTTAGATTTTCTTATCTTTATTTCAATTGTTTCAAATAAGATTCATTCTTTCATAGAAATATCTTTTTATCAGTTCAAACAAATTATTATAACTTTATTTTCATTAGGAATCTTATACTAATACTTCTAATTCTTTATAAATAAGATATTTCTAAAGTATCATACTTCTTAGGAGTCTATTTATTATAAGTTCTTTAATAGTTCAAATCTTAAATATATCTTGATTATTTCTAGAGATATATATATTTCTACCATCTTTTTCTATAGAAGTAAAGATTAACCATTTACTAAAAGTAACCTTTTACTAAAAGTAGAAATGCTTTTTTAACCAGTAATATAAGGTTATTATAAGAAGAGGAAATTAGTAAGTTCGTACTATAAAAAGTAATTTCATTTTAGAGTTATCTCTAAGTAAATAGCTACAGTAAATAAATAGAGAGATATAGTATATTAATTTGCAATAATAATTATATTCAACTCTAATATTGATATTGTAAAATAAATACTGAAAGTTAAACTTTATAAAAAGATGTATTATTATACTAGAGATTATAATAGTTATAAGTAAAATATCATTAATAAGAATAAATCCTAGAATACTTACTATACAGTTATTATACGAAATTAATTACCGTGGAACCTAAGTTTCTCATTTAATTTAAAAAGATAGTTATTAATAAGATTATAAGAGGATCTTCCTATAAAGCTAAACCTTTTATAATTAAAAAGCTATTTACTAAAAAGATAAGTATAAGGTAAAGATATGAGAATAATAAGACTTAGAAGTTTAAATCTAAGAAAGCTATTTATATATAGCTTAATAAGTAGTATAACTCTATTAATAATGAAAATAAGTAACTATAAGTACTTTTAATAAAGAATTAAAATAGTATTATATATATAGGTCTATTGATTAACATTTAGTAGATTTAATTAATAATAATATTTTAGTTCAACGTATTGATTCTAAATAAAGTAAATTTAAAAATAATATAGATAGTTAGATTCTGTAAGATACTATAGTTTCTGAAGTTCTTCTTAGACTAAGATAGATAATAGTATTCTTAATAATACTTCTATTAACTTATATAATTTATTAGTTTGTTTTACTACCTATAAATTAGTAATTATATCACTTTTATTTAATTTATTCAATTTTGATTTTCAATTATTTATTTGGTAAAAAGTAAAACACAATATCATATTTATCTTTTATTATAATAGATTAGACTATGGATATTTTATTTTCTAAATCGAAGAAAACTAGTTTATAACTTAAGAATCAAATCTATAACTAATTTTAGATACTAAGGTTTTTGGAAAGAGTTTTACTATTTTAATTTATATTCTAACCATATAAAATATATTTTAAATTGAAATATATATAATTATTCATAGGATAGAAGCGCTTTTCAGTTTACGTTTATAGTTTTATAAGATATTTTTAAGTAAAGGAATATACTTTAATATTATTATATAAATATAATATAATATCAATATAATTCGCTTGCCTACACTAGTAAGTTCGCATACCCGGTTGTTACTCCGTCACCTTATATTACCTATTTCTAAATTAGGTCTAGGTCTAAAGTAAATACTGTATTACTAAATCCCTTTTACTACATTTACCTATAAAGGTATATATAGGCTATAGTATATTACTAGGTTTTGTTTATTATAGAAATTTTATACTGGGTATTATATAGAGCTACTTACTAGGTAGGGGGCTGAATGTATAATACACTATAGAATTCGCTCATATATACTATTCTTATTTAAAATGAAATAGTATAATATCGAGTTAGATAATACTAATATATCTATATAATATAGTTTATTTTACTAAAGATTATAAAAATACTAGATATTTGGAGTTTCTAGGTATATTATAAGACAAATAGTAAAGTAGATCTAATTAGATTAGTAAAGATGTATAAGAATAGATAATTGAGACTTTATTTTCAGAAATATAAATATAAACTTAATATTTATATAGGTATAGTTTTAAAGCTAGATGTAAAATATAATATTTAATTAGTAATTTAGTAAAAGTTTTTATTTCTAATTTAAGTATAATATTTGAAATTGAATATTAATATTATATAAAGATTATATATATTTATAGATATATTAATAGTATACTTAATTTCACTAATCTCATATCTAATTTATTTTTATTCGTAATGGTATTAAGAGATATTTTATAAGTATTAGAAATAGAAGAATCTTCTAATCAGTATTTCTATAGTAATACTTATTTCTAAGAATATTATAAATATCTGACATATTTTGATTATTCCATAATTATTATTATTCAAACAGAAGTTTATTTTATTATTATTATAATTTTACAATTTACTTCTTATAATAGTTTAATAATATAAAAGATATTATATATAAAGTTAGATTTACTTATTGAGGATTATTTCTTTAGATTACTACAATTTATTTATTAATATTATTATTTAAATAGTTATTAATACAAATAATATTTATATACAAATAGTATAACATAGTAAATAGTATATATTAGATATATAGTAATATAGTATATCCTAGGTAGTAATAGTAACAATTACCTATAAAAGATTAGTTAAGTTTTAAATATTAAGAATAAAGTTTTATTTTACGAGTATTATTAGGGGCTCTATATAGTCAAAACTTTACCAATTGATTTCTATTAAAATAATATAAAGCTAATATAAATATCAAGAGCATCATAGAATTCCTATAATTAATAATAGATAAGTAATTCAGAAGGAATATATTAGTTTTACTAGATATAAATCTATATTCAAATCATTTATTAATTAACTTAGTTATATTGAAATCTATGATAAATTAGTGATATGAACTTTTCATATAACTAATAGCTTTTGATTTAAAGCTCTATATTTATTTGATTAGATCGTTTCTATAACAAATATTGTATTTATAGTAATTATATATTAGTATGTAGTTACAATTCTACTTTATATATATAAAGAATAGGCTATTTGTATAATATTTAATAGATAATTATATTTTTACTAGGAAGTCTAAATAGCTTCTATTAAACCCCCCTTCTTAAGTAAATACTTAAGTATAGCTAGGTAATAAGTAGTCGACTTATTATCATATATCTTTTAATATTATAGTTTAATTAGTAGTACTATTTGTATATATATATATATATATATATATATATATATATAAGTACTAAAAGCCGAGCTACTATTAGCTATAGTATTATGTCTATTAGTTACGGCAAGCCCTTTATATATAATAAGTCTACCCTATAGTTTAAAGTTCAATCTATAGTTATATATAGCGATTTATATATATATTTGTTTTCTAGCTAATAGTAACACTAGAAGTATATTACTTAAACGCCTAGAAGCCCCTACTGTGAAGCTACAACTAGTAGGTAGTATGGTAGGAGCGGGAGAGGGGTATATGTTATAGGCTATATTTAGTTATTAGGAATAGGCTATACCCGTACGTCCCCTACTTAAGTGTAGCTAGGCAATAAGTAGTCGACTTATTATTATATACTTTTTGATATCATATAGTAGGAGGATATCAAAAACGGTCGACAACGAAATCCTCACCAAAAATCTCCTCATCTCAATCTTTTGAAATATAAATATTTAAAGCATAATAAGACTAAAAGCTATTAGATTTCTAATATAGCTAAATAAATAGTATGAGATATATACATATATATTTCTTGAGAATCTATATATATATAATAATACTAGAAAATCATAAAGTTAATCTTTAAGGTTTTTAGCTAGACTTTATCTACTAAATACCCTATAATATGCCCTGAAGTTAAAATTTCAAGACTAGTAAATTTTTAACTTTAAATATCTCTTTAAATATAGATTTAAAAACTCTATGTTTTATATATATCAAATAGACTTATATAATAAGTCTATATATAGACTTTAGTAGATTTAAATATATAACTTCTTTTTTTATTTGTAATATAAAAATCGAGTTTTTAGCGATTTTTAGTGTGAAATTCGTGTTTTTGGCTATCGACCGGTTTTAATGTCCCCTCACTGTAACTTAATTGGTAGTACTGTTCGTATGCGCATGCGTGCACATATGGGTACTGAAGGCTGAGCTGCTATTAGCTACAGCACTACGCCTACTAGTTGGGGCAAGCCCTTCACAAGTAATACTTATTAACTACATAGTAAAATAATATAAAGAATTATAATAGAGTTTGAAAAGTCATTTTTATTATAAAATAATATAAAGATTAAAAGTATTAATATATTATTAAGATAATAATAAATATCTTTATGAATAATAGAAGTAATAGATAAGAATTCAATAGTAATAGTGAATAAAATTAGTTTTATTATTTAGATAATAAAAAATTGTTTGAATAAACAATAGTATTGTGGTAGAGTAATTATCAGTATTAGAAGAAGTATTATATATAATTGATACTTAATAATAATATATAGGTTTTATAATAAATATCAAGAAGTATACAATTATAGTTTTGGGAAGTAAGGTTTTCAGAATAGGGGATAGTTATAAAAGTATATTAATGGAAATATATAGTATATTGAAAAATGAGTTCGTTATAATTATTATAATATTAAAAAGAACTTTTAATTAAAACACTATAATCTAAGTCTTTTAAATAATAGTCTAAATGGTAATATAGATCTTATCTATATATTTAAATTTTTCCTAGTAAAAGCTTTAAGCTATATTTTTATGAGTTTAAGAATATTAAAATAATAAAAATTGAAGTTATAATAAGTATTTAAATATAATACTTATAATTAGTAGTAATTAAATTTCTTGAGATATTTAAATTATATATAGTTATCAATATATAAGAATATAAGAATATACAACTATAAATTTATAGTTATAATAGAAGAAATAATTAATTATTTACTATTTTTAAAAAGTTAATATAAAATAGATATACTAACTATTATAATTATAAAGAACTTAGCTTTATACTAACTAGATACTAACTATAGTAGTAAGGAGGAAAATAAAAAGGTTAAATTTATATTTTAAGAGATAATATATCTATTAATAGTTATAATAGAGAATAAGCTATTAGTTATTCCTATAAAATATAGTTCTAAATAGTTTAGATATAAGAAATAAGAGACTAAGTATATCAGAATCTCTAAAACTAAGAGTATTAGGAATTTAGATTATAGAGTATATCTCTAGTCTTCTACTATAGTAGTCCTGCTTCTGCTAGATAATCTTCACTCGATTCCTTATAATTCATAGCTGGATCTTTTTAAACTTGCCCATCTTGCTACTCATCTTGCTGCGCCATCGCCTTTTGCCTGACAGACCTGGTCGCATCCGACGGGTCTTTTGAGAAAACCCTTCTTCACCGTCCAGTGGTGCCACGTCCTCGTTCGACTGACCTCCCCTGTACCAGCTGTGTGGTTCAGGACGATAGCTGTGTCGCTCGCCCCTCGACCTGGATGCCGACGTAAGCTACGTCGCACTCAACGGATCTTGACTGAATCACTTGGTCGGGATACATTGGCCTGGTATTCATTGACGGGACGCGACAGCGCAGGCCGTGTACTCACGATTTATACTTCTGTGGCTCAAGCCTTGTGTCTCTGGCCGAGTCCCCGTTTCTGTCAGCCATCCGAAGGAGCCACTGCTGCAATTCGGGTCTGTTGTGGCGCGTCGACCAAACGTAAATCTGGAATGCCTCTCTCGATCAGGTCCGGGGCGGATCAGCGGACGCAGTTTTACGGTGGTCGTTCCATGCAATGATGCCATCGGATCGCAATGGGAATGTGTATGATGGACGTGGCCACTCCCGCAACTGGTCACAAGCCGCGAAGGCCAGCACCGATACCACTTCCTTGACTGCCAGGAGCAGAGACCGTGGCAACAAACCTCCGTCACAGAAGGCCATGTTATCTCGAGCGCTACAAAAGGCCAACACAGCGGTTCAACTGGATAATGCCCAGAACTTTGAGGGTGCCAGGCAGGCATACGCTGAAGCTTGCGATCTCCTGCAGCAAGTGCTAGCCAGGACTTCGACCGATGAAGACAGAAGGAAGCTGGAGGCGATTGTGAGTGCTCACCGCGGTTTCCATCGTCCAAGGCATGCTAATGATTCATCAGCGGCGAACGTATACGAGCCGCATCGACGAACTGGATCAAATAGCACCCTTGCCAGGCTCGGGAGGAAAGGCGCTACCTGCTAGACCGGAAAGCTTGGGTTTCAGGCTGAATCCCAGCCTGCAATTTGATCACCATGCCGATACCGAGGAATCGAGCAACCTGGGCACGGCAGCTCTGACGAGGATCTTAAACGATGGAAGTCGCAGCCCGAATATTCGCGACAGTCCAGAGATATCCCTTTCTCGCACTCAAGGCTTGGCGGATTCAATGAGAGGCTCCTCTGCAAAGATTTCAGACCAATACACCCTCCAGTCTTCCTTTGCCCGATCAACTCCCCGAAAGCAAGCGTCGGACGAACATCTCATATTCCAGTTGCCTGGGGATGACTCCCAAGTGCCCCGGCCTCTCTCTCCCCATCGACGCGCTTCTCCTACGCTCGACGGGCGCAATAGTCCAGGAGGCCCTGTCAGATCGGACTTCTCGCTTCCAGCGACAAGGCCGAGGCCGTCCAATCATACCCGAAATTCGAGTCACGAATCCAACTCATGGCTTGACCCTATTGATGAATCCGGTGGTTCGACGACGTCTTCGGTGCATTCCCGCTCTTCGTCCTTGAATGTGCGGCGAAAGCATATCCGTGGCGCTAGCGGGGCGACGGAGGCCGAATTTGACGCTGCACTGGACGCGGCTGTTGAGGCTGCCTACGACGACGGATACGAGCCGATGGACTTTTCTGACACTGATAATTTCTTGACGGATAATTCGGTTGTAGACAAAAGCCTGAGGAAAGTGGAAATGGCGACAGCACGCACTGCGCCAGAAGAGAAGGTGGCGATGAATACTGCCGACGAAGGCGAGAGCCGCATCGAAGATTTCAACACGCAGGGCAACGACGACTTTCATGAAGACTTTTACGACGAAGGTTCGTCCGATGACGAGGAACGCATCTTGGAGGAAATGACACGCGGCTACTCGATTGACGACTTTGCGTTCAATGAAGCAGCAAAGCGTGTTTTAGCTCGACACTCACATTCTAGCGACCTTGCGTCGTCTACTTCGTGGCAGATCCCAGCATCGGCGGACAGCGCATCAAGGCTGGAATCGATTCCATCATCAGTAGATGCGGTGTTGACCTCCACCTCTGTGAGTGCTGCCAGTCCCATGGCCCCTCCTCCAGTGCAGTCGCTATCGTCCCTTCCTCCGACGGCTCAATTTTCAAGCATGACTCCAGCAAGCGGCCAAACAGTGCGAAGTCGACGAATGTCTGGGCAGAATGCTAAGCAGCTCAAAATCGAAACGATCAAGCTCAGTCAGTTTGGCGAACCTGGGAGACGATACAGCGTGTCCAACGCAGCGGATCAGAACGATGGTGTCGAGTTCGACCCCCTGATCAGCAGCGACGCCAACAGCTCGATGAGCAGACCGTATTCCCCCCTCGACGGCATCAGTCCTACGCAGCCAGTTCCTCCCACCCCACCAATGGGCCACTCACGCAGTCAAGACAGTGAAGACTTTGCCGGGAGCCATGCCGGCTCGCCTTCGTTCCCACCTCTTCTAAGGAATAATTTCTCTTCTTCAAGCTTGCGAAGTCTGAGGAACCGGAACATGTCATTGTCTAACTTCGAGGACGCCTCAGACATGTCGCCAGGCACGCCACTTAGCACTAGCTTTGGCCTTAATAGCAGGCACGCAGCAATGCCGACTTTGCCAACACCCCTTGCGGCAGCTTTCAGAGACAAGCTTGTGTCAAGCTCGGCTGGGGCTCTCTACCTCTTCGACGACACACTCCATTCTCCACAAAGCCCCAGCTCCCAAAGTGCTGCGCCCTTGGACGCGCCATGCCCGCTCGAGCCATGCCCAACGGACTACATGCTACGGCCATTTTGGCTAATGAGATGCCTTTACCAAACACTTGTTCACCCCCGAGGGGGTTACTTGAGCAACAAACTTTTCGTCCCTCGAGATGTGTGGAAAGTGAAGGGTGTGAAAATTCGAAATGTCGAGGATAAAGTGGCAACATGTGATTACCTGACGGCGGCCTTGCTGAAGCTGGCAAAAGTAGACACATGTGATGCCGATGCGGTGCTTGAGGAGATGCAGGCTCTGGAGGGGGTGTTGGAGCAGGTTCAGGCGGGGTTGAGCCGCAAATTGGGCACAGAGGTCGGAATACAGAGCTCGAGCGCTTTGTTCCGAGATGCCTCGAACTCGGCTGAGATTGAAGCTGTGATTAATGTGCCACGCTCAGCGAGCGTCTCTGCGAAGGCATCTTCATTTTCATGGAGAAGACTGAGGTCTAAGGGTTCCGCGGCCGGTCTCAGTAATACCTTCAACGCCAAAAACGCCAACCTAGATGGGGCGAAGGAATCTCCTGGTCTGGAAACGCTCCCGATGACGGATCATCCAACCAGTCGCCCGACAAGGCGGGATCCGAGTAATGCGCAATACACGGGCCCCAACGCGAGCTACATGGGCTCTCTGGCTAGGCTTTTGGATGCTGCCCAGACAATTGGTAAGAGCCACGATATACGAATGTGAGAATGAATCGATACGCAGTGACTGACTAGTTCATCCGTAGATCAAATTGCCCGGCAGGTCGAAGACCCCGGCCTACGGCACGCCGACAAGACGCAGGTTGGTCTTGAACTTTGCACTAGACATGCGGCGGAGTTTTTTGGCTTCTTCATCTGCCGCTTTGTCTTAGCCGACCTAAGTGTACTATTGGACAAATTTATCAAGAGAGGGAGTGAGTGGGTTCTTACATAAAGAGAGAAGGTAAGTAATGAATAAAGCTTCATTCTAGTATATATAGTATATATTATTAAGTGGTTTTACTTATAATAATCATATCTTATTTATAATAAATTCATAATTTAAATAATATACTAATAATTATTCAGAAGTTAAAAGTAATTAGATTATATTATGAAAAATATACTTATATATAATATTAATATATATTTAGAATAGTTTTTAAGCCTTAATTTTTAATTTTTACTATAATATATCTTATTAAATATAATAACTTAATATTTAGTTATCTATTATTATAATAAAAGTAATATACTAATATTAGAATATAAAATCAAAACTAATAATTAGAATACTTTCTAATTATAAAGTTTAAATATTATAACTACTACTGATAATTAATACTTACTAATAACTACTAATAGCTAGTAATTATTAATAACTAGTAATAAACTTATAACTAGTAATAAATATTATAAGATTTCTACTATAAGCTTTTAAAAAACTATTATACAAATAGATCTTATTAGTTTATAACTAATAAATATAAGAATTAACAGATTATTTATACATAGTTTTTTAGGTATTTATTTACTCGGTAAAACTTCATCTCAATATGTATATATATATATATATAATGAACTATAAACTACGGAAATAAGTATATAGAATAAACCTTTGACTTTAATTGGTTTATAGAAATATATTAATTTATTACTTTATTTATTATTATATCTGTATTATATTATAACTCAATCAACCTATACTTAGAAGGAGCTGATAGGTTACTTTCTATTAGAACTATTAATAGATTTGTTATTTTTTGAAGTATAACTTCATTCTACTTACTTTTCTACTAACTCCTATAGGTAGCTTCTAGTTAATTTATAATTAAATTTCTCATAATCATAATAACTAGTATATCTACTTCATATTAATCTTTTTATAGATAGTAAGCAACTAATAACTTCTTTTATAACAATTTTAGACTTTTATACTTTTCGATCTTTACATAGTTTAAATATACTAAGATATTTAAATTATTATCATAACTTTAATATATTTAATCTCAATATCTTTCAGACTTACTTCTACTTACTTTAAGATAAAAGTTTATATTATTAATATCAAAACTCTCTATTATTAGTCTACTTGAATTTAAAATCTCTTTATAAGTCTAGCAAAGCTTGGCCGATTCTTGTCAATAAATAATTGTTATATATTGAGTGTAGCTAATATATATATGATATATATATAAATATCAGTACTTCTAATAGAACTAGATAGGTTTAAAAACGTTTATAATTATATTATTATAATATTCTTAACTATGTAATAATTAGTCTTCTAATGAAATTCCGAACTATTTAATAATTAGTAGTATTATAATATGTTACTATTAAGATACTACTTGTTTATTACCTAATTTCTTATATTATTAACTCAATATCGCAGTTTACAGGATAATTGGATGATTGTCTTTTAAATACTTATAAACTATCTATTATTAATCATTAAAATCAAATAAATATGATTCAAGTTTGTATTGAAAAAGTAATCGCTTTAATTACAATAATCATAACCAAGAATTTCAATACTAAGTTTATAATTATCTATTTATTAATAGTCATATAGACTTTAAGAAAAATTAACTTTGCTATATAGAATATTAAATATTAATCAATTATATAAAATCTAGTTCTTTTAAGTGTTTTGTTTTATTATGGTTTCAACGGCGTTAAAGAATTTCTTAACTATATAATATTCAAAATTACTTTTAGTTATATATATTAAGTCTTAGTTTCAGTGAAGCTCTTTCTAGTAGATACTGTATTATTAGGTATCATTTAAATTGACTTTAGCTCTCAAAATAAGAGTTAAAGTTAATAATAGCATATTAGTATAGATTGTTATTATAAGGTTTTCTATTACTATAGAGTTTAGTATTAAAACTAGAAGTATAATCACTAATAATAGTAAGTTTTACTATTATTTTAACTACTTATCATTCAACTTATTCCAATATTTAGGAAACTCTATCTCTATTTTCCTAATAGAACTTATAGAGCGTCTATAATATTATTATATCGATGAATCGTATAAAAGTCACTCTACAAATGCATACTCTTTCTACTTTTTTATGTCCAGTAGTTCTTAAGCAAATGAAGTAAATGCAGAAAGGTTTATTATACTAGAATACTAGAAGCACTTAATATACTATTAGCTTTGGCTATATATATTATAATATGTAGTATAATATATATTATATTAGAATATATATATATATATAGTAGTCATTATATCTTATATATTATAATAAGTATTAAATATTTATAATAGTATGGCTTATATATAAGAATTATAATATATTATATATTATATATATAATAATAACTATATTATATGAATAATGATAACTATATTATAGTTATATAGATCCATATATTATAATATTCATTGATTTCGGAAAATTATTCCCTAATGACAGAACTTCTATACCTCTATAAGTAATAACTGAAAAAAGTTAATCTTACTATAAATTAAATCATAGTTTCTTGTTTTAAGAAAAGCAAATACCTACTCTATACTGCGACTATTAGCAGATATATTACTTATTGAAATATAAGTTTAGCTTTTCTATCTTCCTACGAATTAATATAACTATTCTTTAGTTAATTTAAAGTTTAACTTCTTATAATTATAATAGCTACCTTCCGCCTTATATAAACCTTTTAACAGATAATAAATTGTTAATAATTCTATCTGTAACGACTTTATAGTCTTATATCCTTATACCTCTATACTCTTACACTTTTATACTATAGATAATTTATATATCTTATGAAACTTAATTATTACTAATTATATATATTCTTTTGATATATTTATTATAACTTTAATATTTATAATATTATATATATATAGGAAGAGCCAATAGCTCGCTTTGTACTATAACTATTAGTAGATATATTACCCCCTGAAGTATAACTTTAGCTTTCCTATCTTCTTACTAATTATTATAGCTAGCTCCTTATTAATCTAAGGCTAAACTTCTTATAGTTATAATAGCTAATATATCTACTTTAGATCAACCTTTTTATAAATAATAAATAACTAATAACTCCTTTTATAATAACCTTATACTTTTATACTTTCACATCTTTATAGCTATCAATATATAATTTAAATATCTTAAAACATTTGATTAATACTAACTATAAGCATTTTATTTAAATATTTATTATAACCTTAATATCTATAACTTTAATATCTTTACTTACTAAGTCCTACTTATCCTTAAGATAAAACTTTATATAAGTAATATAAAAGTTTTCTACTACTAATATAAATTAACTTATAATCTCTATATAAATATAATAGGACTTAATATATTCTTATTTATTAATAATCTTAGAATATTAATTAAGTATAGTTAATATATAAATAATACTTATATAGATATA
>QAPF01000799.1:0-18322 GCA_004367935.1 Colletotrichum sidae | reverse complement strand
AAGTTTTAAAAGCTATCTAGTTATATTAGAAGTATCTATATCTATATAAATATTATTTATATATTAATTATACTTAATTGATATATTAAGAATATTTACTAATAAGAATAAGCTAAGTCTTATTATACTTATATAGAAATTATAAGTTAGCTTATATAAATAGTAGAGAATCTTTATATTAATAGTATAAAGTTTCATATTAAGAATAAATAAAACTTAATTTATAATAAGGATATTAAGGTTGTAGATAATAAAGTTGTAATAGATATTCAAATAGAATGCTTAGAGTTAGTAGTAGTAATTAAATATCTCAAGATGTTCAAATTATATATAGCTATAAAAGTATCAGGGTATAAGGGTGTAAGATTATTATAGAAGGAGTTGTTAGTTATTTGTTATTAAAAAGGTTAATATAGAATAAATATACTAGCTATAGCTATAAGGAGTTTAGCCTTAGATTGACTAGAAGCTAGCTATAGTAGTTAGTAGAAGGATAAGAAGGCTGAAGTTATACTTTAGAAGGTAATATATCTACTAATAGTTATAATAGAAAGTAAGCTATTAGTTCCTCCTGTAAATATAATAATAGAAACCTAGTTATATAATATTTAGTTTAAATCTAACTTTAGCTGAAGCATTAATATAAATTACATAATAGTTTCTATAGTAGTAGCTTTAAAGTATTAAACCTATTATAGTAGTACTTATAATATTAACTTATATTAGCTAGCTATTATTATAGACCTAAGCTTCAAAGCTCATATAAAATATTAGTATTAGAACTCTATATAGCTACTACTCCTACAGTCTAGTAAAGAGTTTTCACCTTAAGTATAAATTCTTCAAGTTTATTATAATTCTATTGAAGTATTATTAAAATATATCTTATAGCTAACTTCTAATATTAATAAACTTCCTACCTAAGTTTAATTTTATAGTAAATAGTAAATTATATAAAGAAAATAGAAGATAGTAAAAGATAATAGTAAGTATCACTATTTCAAAATTATTAACACGAATTCTAATAGATTAATAATAAATTTATTTATTAGAAGATAAGAATTTATCTTTTTAAGAGACTATTATATAATTTTAATAAGACTATTAAGTAGTTTTATAAGTAATATATATATATATATATACTATGTAAGAAGAAGTTATTTTATTATTAATATTTCTCTGAATAGTAACATTGTTTATTTTCTATATAGGAGATAACTATATAATATAATTTAGAAGTTGATTAGGTTTTATTAAAAGATTTGTTGATTTCTAATAGTTTTTATAGATACGTCTATTACTTAGAGTACAAATATAAAGTGGTAATCTTCATATAATATAAAGGTTTTAATATGACCAAAATATTCATATTTCTTTTAGTATTTTATTAAGTATTATAAGAACGTTCATTATAATGTTTAGACTTTTAAGAAGATTTATTATTGCTATGAGAAGTTGAAGTAAACATTTACTGAATTCTTTTTTAATTTAAATTAGTTATAAAATAGTTAGGGGTGTATTTTTAGATAGGAAATATTTAATTAAATTACGTCTCATTAGCTTCTTCTTATTAAACTTAGATAACTATTATTAGTTATAATATAAGTTAGATAGATTATTATATTATAGTCTTATATTACTATATGATTATATTAAATCCTGCGACTTATAAAATAGAATTAAAGAATTATGATTAATTATAACTTTTATTTTAACTAGAGTTAATAATTAATTAGAATAGAAATATCTAAATAATAGATATAGGGGCGGCCTAGGCTTTTTATTAATAATGTAATACTATTATAATACTACTTCTTCTTGTTATAAAAAGTTAAATAAATAGGTAGTTATAGTTGATAAGCTTTCATTAATTCTTATTATCAATGTATATAAAGCTTATTAAGTAGACTCTATAGTTATATAGATATAGAATTAGGGTAATATATATATTTATATATAATGATATTAAAGATTATTTTACTATTAAATATAAGTTATATTTTATTTATTTATTAATAGGTCTCGATATTAATCTTTAAGCTTTATAGTCTAATAAAACGATTATAGATAATAAGAAAGCAATTTAGTTTTTTAGAAGAAACTTCTTTAAGAATAAGTTAGCATAATTATTATTCATAATAGTATAGTGATAACTAAGGAGAGGGGCTAATAGCCCGCTTTCTACTATAACGATTAGTAGATGTAATACCTCCTAAAGTATAACTTTAACCCTCCTATCCCCCTATTAACTATTATACCAAGCCCTAGGTTATTGAAAGCTAAACTCTTTATAGCTATAGCAGCTAGTATATCTACCCTATATTAATCTTTTAAATAATAAATAATTAATAACTCTTTTTATAATAACCTTATGCCTTTATACCTTTATACTCTTATAACTATATATAATTTGAATATCTCGAGATATTCAATTACTACCTATCATAAGTATTCCTTTAAGATATTTATTACGACTTTAATATCTATTATCTTAATATTCTTATAATAAATTAAGTCTTATTTATTCTTCAGATAAGATTTTATTTTATTAATATGAAAGTTCTTTACTATTGATATTAGCTAACTTATAATTTCTATATAAATACAATAAGACTTAACTTGCTTTTATAAGTAGATAATCTTAGAATATTAATTAAGTAAAATTTATATATAAGTTATACTTATATAGATATAAATATTCTTAATCTAATTAGATAGCTTCTAAACTTTCTATAATTATATTATTATAATATCTTGAAATATTGAATAATTAGTATTGTAGTAGTATATTAATATTAGAATATTATCTAAGTAATAGTTAGTCTTTACTATTATTAGTTTAATATTTTAGCTTATAAGTCAACTAGATGATGTTCTTTGAAATTTCCCAGACTACTTCTTTATTATAATACTTAGGATAATTCTATGAAGCTTTATTCTAAACATAATAATAGCTTTAATTATAATAGTTATAATTAGATGTTTCTATATTTATTCTATAGTATTCGTTTTATAAATAGCTATATAAGTTGCAAGGAGGTTTTAATTCTATTATAAACAATCTAGAAGAATAATAGATTATAGAATACCTAGCTCTTATAAATAGTTTATTTTGATTTATTTTCAAGACATTTATAAAAGCTTTTAGCTCTAAAGCTTTAATAGTTATTTTGAAATATATATACTCAGTCTTGACTTTAATAAAGCTTTCTCTAATCATTATTATAAAGTCTTCTACTATTATAAAATTAAATATTAGAATTAGAAATATAATTATTTATAATAATAGGTAATTCTATTACTATTTTCATTACTTGTAAGCTGGTATTAGTATAGATTACTATTAGGTAGAATCTCTAGTTAAACCCATGTATATAGCGAAGAGCTTAGATACTATTCTACATATAAAGTAAAAGTAACTAGGCAATAAATAAGATTAGAGAAATATAGGAATAAATAGATAAGCTATTTCTTTTGATGTTTATATTAATAAATAATAAGTCTTTTATTTCTATTTAGATTAATAGTAATTATATATATTATAGAATAGTTAGTAAGAAATTTATAAAATAGTAGAACTATTATAAAATACTATAGAAAGCTTAAGATTCTAGTAGATTTTCATAGGGATTTCCTAATAGAAATCATGAGAATTTCCCTAGGATTTCCTATTAGAAATTACTATGATTTCCTATAAGATTTCTCTAGGATTTGTTATTAGATCTCCTAGAGAATTCCTAGTAAGAATACCTTAAAGATCTAGGTAGATTCTTTATAGAAATAGAAGAAATATTAGCTTTCATACTATTATTTTACTAATACTAAAATGTAATAAGAACTTTATATTAATTATATTATTATAATTATATTCATTAGATATTATTTTAGGTATTAATTAGAAAACTTATACTATTAGGATAGTTAAGATATATATTCGTTTAATAGGTAAATATTAAAAGCTTTATTTTATATGAGTTTAGAAATAATACATCTAGTTATTTTTAAGAAGTTATAATTATAATATTGAAGGATTATTTTAAATTTTATAAGGAATGAAATAGGGATAAATATAGTAAGTAGTCTAACTATTTAGGCTATTTGTAATATATAAAGGGAGATATATATAAATAGATTTATAAACTATATGAAATGATTCATTCTAATGTCTTTTAGTTTAAATAAAAAGAGATATGAATAGTTAGTAATTAAATTTGTATAAATTAATATAGTTCTAATAGTTATGTTACTAGTGACTTTAAAATAGCTTATATTTACCTTATTAACTACTTATACCTTTTCTATATATATATTTGATGAAAATAAAGTCCTTAGCTTTCTATTATGTTACGAGTCTTTTAGTTATAATATTCAAGAAAAGGGAATTTGAATAAAATAGAATTAGACTTATTCTGGGAATTACTCTATAATATATTAAAAGATTATCTTTTCGAAATTGAATCTTAAATTATAAATCTAATAGACAAAGGTTAGACTTAGAAAGCATTATTCATAATTAAAGTATTTATCTTTCTTATTAAAACGTCTGGGGGAAAATAGTAATTCTATACAAATTATTCAATTTCTATACTATTAGTATTAATAGTTGTTACTTCTTATTATTAATTTAAGACTATTTTACTTATTACTTAAAATAATATAATATATAAAAACTAATATCTATATAGTCTTTTATCAGATTAATATTATAAAGGGAGATAAATATGAAGTTATTTCCTGGATATTGACTACTTCTTTTAGACTAATAAGTATATTTATGATATTCTTATATTATATTAACAGAATGGTTTAAGGTATGTTTTATAAATTCATGTTAATTTATTTAGATAGCACTTTGAATTATAATTATAGATTAAAAAGTATTTATAAGAATGAAATTAAATAAACTTTTAAATCGTTATAAGAAGCTGGTTTATACTTAAGTTTAGACAAATGTATACGTTCTATAAAGTAAATTAAACTTTGAAAGTTTGATATTCAAGTAAAAAGTAAAGTTAGTATAATGCTAAAAAGATTAAGATTATATAAGAATAGGCAGTTCTTAAGAATGTTTATAATATCTAGAGCTTTTCTACTTTTGTCTATTTCAATGATTATCTAATTAATTACTTCTTCAGCCTATTATAGCTTTTTATATAGTTAATATAGAAAGAAGTATTATTTTATTAGAATGTTCTATATTAATAAATATTTAAAATACTTAAGCTTATATTTATTTTACAATCAGTCATAATTTCAAAAGATTTAGAGTAATATATAGTAGTAAAAATAGATTACTTAGGAGTAGTATTAAATAGTTATTTCTTATACGAAGATAGGGATAATATATTTTAACTAGTCACTTAGTATTCTATTAGGTATATTATACTTTAATAGAATTATATTATCTTACATAAAGATTTATTGATAGTAATATTATATTTAAAGGTATAGTTAGTAAAATTAAAGAATATAGTAGAATCTTTCTTTAATTGTAAGGTTTTAGAATTCTTTAGAAGTTTTAAATTTACTTTAAAGTAATCGGTTGAATAAATAGAAACTATATTGAAACACAATTTTATTTTAGAATACTATTGAAATTCCTTTATAAGACATTTCAATATTTTATTTTAACAGACTTAATATGATATAATAAAATAAAAAGACTTTGATGTAAGTCTTCTAATTTCTTTAAATTAATTTTAAAAATAAAAGTAAGCTTTTTCAAGATTCTTAAGTTATAATATATAGATAAAAAGAAGTTAAGAGGTAGCTATATAAATTAAAAATACTTGTTAGTATATTATTAATAAACCGATAAATAGATATATGATATTCTAATATATTATATTATTAATACTATAGAAGTAGATAATTCTAATGTTATTAATATATAGAGTTGACTTAGAGATTATCTACTAAGTAGTAAGAATACTTCTATAAGAAGTCTTAATTTAAATATAACGACTTAATTATATAATAAGAAGGAATAATGTTCTATTATATTAAGGTTAAATCTGAATTTCTAAATATAAATTACTAATAATTACAAGTTTCTAAATAATTTATAATTCTTTAGTTTTAAGTTACTCTAATATTAAGTTGATATTTATAGTACTTTTATAAGACTAATATTAAGATAATATATCAAAGGATGTGGAAAACTTTATTTAAATACATAATACTTATTAGTATTAATATCCGAGTCAATAGTATTATTAAGACTTATTATAATTCCTATTAATTCCCAATAAGTTTAATCATAGGTTTCTATTACATTTACAATAGAAGTATTATTTATTATAAAGAGAGACTTAAGGTTTTCAATAGTAATGATTAACTAGTTTTTTAAAAATATTTAATTAGAAGTTATCATATTTATAACTACTAAAACTTTTATAAAGAAGTTCTAGGACATATAGTGGTAGTTCTATAGCTTTTCTATATTGACTATTTCTAATTATAATTTAGATTAAAGTAGTAGTTTTTAAAAACTATTATATTAGTTAATAATAATATAGTAGTTATTATTGACATCATTCTATTTGAGATGGATACTAAGATAGAGAAGATAGTATTTAAAATGTAAATACTCTTATAAATATATATTTCTTTCTTATTATTAAACTAATTAGTTTATATTATTAAATACTAAGGAATACTGAATAATAGAAATTCTTTACTAATTGGAATAAGTCCAAATAGACTTTTAAATAGATTTAATATTATATCAACTTCATAGCTTTAAATAAAAGAATAAACTATATACTCTAACTCAGGACAGGCCTTAGTATTTACATCTCACCTTAAGGATAGGATTATTATAATTTAAATGGTGGTTATATATAAATATATAGTTATAAATATATATATATCTATATATTAGTATAATTAAATGAACATCAAGAGAATACTTCAAATAGTTGAAAAGCTTAAGAAAGAAAATAAAATATAATTATAATTATATTATAGTAAACTAAATTAGTTGAATAAGGACTTTAGTTAAATAAGTTCTAAGTGATAAGTTATTTATATATTAAATCTATTCAATATAATAATAAATATTCTTATAGATATTTATTTAATATTTTATGTTAATTTTATTTAGTAAGATAGTTTATTATTTCTTTTATAATATATAGATATATGTTTTAATCTTATTTTAATTTATTATAAGGAGCATAGTAAAGCTTAAGAAGAATATGAAGTTCAAGAGATATTAGTAGTAAATATACCTTGAGATAAAGATATAATTATAATATATTACCAAAATAGAAAGATTATAATATTCTAATCTAACAATCCTTAGAGAGTCTTATTAATAATAAAGTTATATTATAATTTCAATTATATTATAGAGATACTAGAAAGAATAATAAATTAATATTAATTAATTAATAATAGAAAGTTATAATATATTATATATTCAGCCTCCTACCTAGTAGGTAGCTTTATATAATACCTAGTATTAAATCTCTAAAATTAAAAGAACCCTAGTAATATACTATAGCTTATATAGATCTCTATAAGTAAATATAATAAAAAGGACCTAGTAGTATAACACTTAGTTTAAACCTAGCTCTAACCTAGAAGTTAATATAAGCTATATAATAGTTTCTCTAGTAAGTTATAGCTTAATATACTTGTAGTAGCTTTAAAGTATTAAACTTACTATAATAGTACTTATAATATTAACTTATACTAGAATACTACTAGTATATCTTAATAATACTAGCCTTATAGATAAAAGAGAGTAATAGACTATAGACTAGCTTTCTCTTTATCTTATAATAATACTACTACTATTAATAATAATAATAATAATAAGAATATAGACTACTTCTAGCTACTACTTATTAATATACTTAATTCTTATAACTTTAATATAAATATTATTCTTATTAAAGCTATTAATAATCATAAGAGTTATAGCTACTTTTATAAACGTCTAAATAAGCTAGTATTATATAAAGATAACTTTACTACTTTCCCTAGTTTTTTTTAAAATAGTTATAATTAAATTTAACTTTGAAATATTACTAATAGATAAAGCTATTAGTATAACTAAGAACTATAAGATTAAAAGAATAAAAAAGAATCTAGCGTCTAAAAATAAGGTATTTAGTAATAATTTTAAATATTTTAAATATATATTAGAAATAGCTCGTTAAATATTACTTTATTCTAAAAAAAGTATATATATTGAAATCTGTAACTAGTAGTTATTAGCTAATAGTTAGGAAGGCTTAAGATAGTATTGTCAAGTAAGATAACTTAAAGTTAGAAAACTATACTAATTCGAAGACTTAAAATAACTATAGGTATAGTAGTTAGTATAAAGTAGGTTAAAGTATAAGTCCTAGCTAGGTACTAAATGTTCTCTATGTAAAGCAAAAGGCTTAATAGAAAGTTATATAAACTAAAGATTAAATAATATAATAGCTTCTAAGAAGTATATATAATTAATTATAAGACTTACTCTTAAAAGATTAAGTTAATATATTGAATAAAAAGATTCTTACTATCTTATTCCTTTTTATACGTTTAGTATTCTCTATTTTCTTTATTCTTCTTTTTCATTACGCATAATAATAAGTAATGTTTATTTATAAATAGAATATTATCAATATCAATAAAATTTAGTAATTGTAAAATAGTAATAGATTGGTAGATTAGTATTAATAGAATTAAAGATATAATGATAATATTAATAAGGTATAGCATAATTCTTAAAGTATATTATAATATATTATTCTAGAAAGACTAATATAGTAAAAGTAAGAAGGAAGAAGGAGACAGACATATAATTATTTATATAATATTATTAAGATTGATAATGACCTATTTAGAAGTAAAGATAGGAGTAAGAGAGAAGGTATTTTTAATATAAGAAGAAGGAGTAATAAGTATTATAATAATCTAAATTAGGGGTATTTATTATATATAATAGAAATATGTATTCTAATATCAGATTATTATAGAAACATTTAACAAACAACTAGAGATATAATAGCTTTTAACACTACTTTTTCTATTAATAGTTAGAATTATAGAAGTAGTAATATGATTATGAAATATAATTAAATAACTAATTTAATAATTAGGAATATATAACTTGAAACTAGTAATAAAACGCTAGGAGTTTTATTTATATTTACTTTTTAACTCTAAATATATATAATAAGCTTAATTAAAATTAGATATATAGATTTAGGGAACTTATTCTTATTATATTTAGATTAATAATTAAAGCATATAGAGATAATATAATAAATAAAGAATATAAGATATAGTCTGAATGAAGATTATCAAAAGATATAATCTATTCAAATTAGGATAAAACACTTGAATATATATAAATAGAGTAATTAGGCTTTATATAATCTAGTATAGCTACCTGGCAGACTTTATGCTATATTTATTCTTATATATTTTCCAAATAGTAAATCTACTAGAAATAACTTAATATTTTATAAATTATTCTAAGTAGTATGCCATTATAAATGAAAATAAATAAACTTCCTCAAAATAGCCTTTAAAACATTCAAATAAATAAAATAGTTTATTTTAATAAACTTATTATAATCTATTATATATTTAGCTATTTGATATCTTACTTATAATAGAAGCAATTCATTAACTCCATCTAAAATCGTTATTTATTTGATTTTAAAATCCTATAATCATTTTATTTATTATTTTCCTACCTACTAATTTCTTCCTTCTCCTACATATTAATATTTTCAATAATTACCTTCTCATACTAATTAATAATATATATTAATAAAATAGATTCTATATGTTAACTTCTAATATAAATGATAACTTTCAATTATTACTAATATTCTAATTATAATCTAATCCTACTAAAACTAAAATAATTAATAATAATTCATTTAATCTTACTAATAACTTCTTAATATACCTTAGTCTAAATACCTTATTAAATAATCCTATACTAATCTTTACTTCTTTTATTTATAAGCTTAAGCAAATACTCCTTAATTCTAGTTTAAAAAGCACTTAGAAATTACAATTTGAAATTATAATTAGTATTTTTCATCCTTATTCTATTATTAAAAATACTTCTAATATTTCAAAAATTCTTCTTGATTTTTTGAAAGACTTATTTTATTTAATATCTTCTTTTAAATTATATATTATTTGAATAAATCTAAAGTTATTACTTTTCTTTTATACTTCTTAATATTAATACTCTTATTAACCTTCATAATTTCATTTATAACTATTCAATTTTAAAGAATTAGAGTTTGATTACTAATACTATAAATACCTATCTAATTAGAATCAATTTAATATTTAAGTAATAATATAATATCAAGGTAAATTAACTTAAGTTATTTATATAGTTATATTCTACTAAATTTCCTAAATTACTAGAATACTTAATACTTTTACTTCTATCTTAAGCTTTTAAAATACCTAGAATTAGTATTATCAAAGTTACTATTTTAAAGAAGATTACTATTATAATAAAAAACCTAGCTATTTCTATAAAGGTTAAATATCCCTATAGGTTTCTTAAATAGATTCCTATACTATCTCTTTCCTCTAAGAATAAAGAAGATAATTTAACTAGTAACGTTTTAATTATGAAGAAAAAGTAAGAAGAAATTGAACCTATCACGAATAATATTAAAGATAAAGAAGATAATATTAATAAACCTATTAGATATCTCAAGAAATATATTAAAATTATATCTAAATCTTTAAAGAAGTCTATTTAAGTTAGAAATCAGAAGGCTTCTCCTAGAATAAAGAACTTTGAATGCTAAGTTAAGAATACTAAATATTAGCTATTCATATTATATAAGAAGTCTACTATTTCTAAAAGAATTCTAAAAAGGTCTACTCTTTCTATGATAGATAATTTGGATAAAACTATAAAGAAATATAATATCTATTCTTTCTAAATAAAGATTATTAGTAATATTTAGCCTATTTGGACTATTACTTATACTATTTACTACTCAAGCTTCACACTTTCTTATAAAACTTATTTATATATTGTTAAACTTAAAAGGAAAGATTTACTATTTCATTAATAATATTAATATGAAACTGAATTAAAAGAATCTTATATTCTTATTTCTAATAAAACTCATAAGTTATTCAAGAAATATCTTAGTATTATTTATATCTCAGATAATAATAAGATAAATAATTCAGCCTGAAAATTTAATTCTAAGTCTAACTCTCAATAATCAAAAAGTAAGAAAATTACTAATATAAAGAAATTATTCTAATTTAAACTTCAATCTAAATAATAAAAAGAATTCAAATTAGTTTTTCTTCAAAATAGAAATATCTCTTATTCTACTATTTAAATTCTAATTATAATATAACTTACTAATATTTAATTATCTTAAGTATTACTACTTCTTAAGCTTTCTACTACTAGTAATATGTCTAGTCTTTCAATAATTCTAACTAAACCTTCTATTAATTAAAACCTAATATTTTATCTAACCATTCAAACATTTAGAAATTAAAATCTCAGGCTTTAAATAATTATTAGTAGATTTGAAAGCCAGAGTTTGAACTTTAGTATTCTAATAATGAATTCTAATACTTTCTCTCTATTTCTTAAGTAAACTATAATATTACCTCTTTTATTTAGAAAATATAATTAGTTTTCTATACTTACTGAGCTTGGCTTTTATATACTAATTACTATATCTTACTTCTTAATTTAGAATTCTAAAGTTAAATAATCTATTTTAAATTAGATGAGAATTTAATGAGAAAGCTTTATTCCTTATTAAGAATTTAAAGAATTCTACTATCTTCTTATTTATTATATAAATATTACCAAGACACTTTATTAAATAATTAGACTTTTGAAATTTAGATTACTTATATATATTATTTAAATATTTAGAAATAATTCTAAGAGACCTAATTATCTATTTTAATTAATCCTAAGAGTATTACTTATAGATTTATTAAATTAAGCAGTATTCTAAGTTATTTAAAGTTTATTTAAAGTAAACGTTTTATAAGTCTATCTACTAATATTATACCTATAGATATATAGACTATTTTAAGATTCCTTCTTATTTATACTAATAGTCTATAATAGAAATATAGGGAGAAGGTCTATTAGGTATTTAACTAACTGATTAATGTAAACCTTAAGTTAAATCTTAAGAACTATGAATTGTCTATTACTATAGTTAAGTATATTAGGTTTATTATATTAGCTTAAAAAACCTTTTATATAAATTAGAGAAATTAGAAATTATTACTAACTAGTTACCCCCTAGGTTACTAAAAAGTACTTATAGTTTCTTTAGACTTACAAATTACTATAAGGCCTTCATATTATAATATAATATTATTATAAAACTCCTAAACTATCTAATTTAGAAGTATATACTTCTTAAACTAAAGATTAAAATAATAGGAAGCCTTTCTTATATTAAGATACTTCTTTATTATAAACCTAATTCCAAAGATATTTAATTTTAATACTTTAATTATAATAGAAACTAATTATATTAGGTTTATTTTAAATAATATACTAACCTAAGGGGATAAAATTAGAATGAAATATATAGTAGTTTTCTATTCTTAATACTTAGGTTTTAGAGAATTTAACTATTTAATTTTTAATGAGGAATTTTTCATAATATTAATTTATCTATAAGTATAAAGAATAAAACTATAGAATACTAAGAAGTTTAAAGTCTTTACTAATCATAAGAACTTTAAATATTTTATAAAGAGGTAATAGCTTATAGAAAAGTAGAATTAGTAAGTAGAAGAGTTATTTCAATATAGTTTCTATTTTAAATATTAATTAGATATTTAAATAGTAATTCTTAATATTTTGTCTAAGAAAGAATAAGGTACTTCTGAAGGATGGAATAATAAGAAGTAATAGGGGTAGGTAATATAAATTATCCTGGATATTATTATTCTTATAAAACTCTAAATAAAATAAATAAATATTATTAAAATCTAGGTCTTTAAGGGGAAATTAGATCTATAGGAAATATAGAATTATATTACTAAAAAAGACTTTTTGTATTGGTAAGTCTTTATAGTAATTTAGTAGGGAAAGTATAGCTTCCCCCCTAATTTCTATATTAAAGTTTAAATTATTAAATATCTTTTTAATTGAATAAAATATCTTACTTTTAGACATAGACTTTAAATACTAAATAGTAAAAATAGTAGTATCCTTCTTGATAAACTAAGAATAAATTAATATAAGAGTTATATAATTCTTCTCCTATAAGATACTTAAGATATAATAATATACTAGAGATTATAAGCTACTAGTTCTATTATTATAGTTAGTTCTGAAGTCCCTATTAATTTATATATAATTATAATATATATAGGAATATTTATATTTCGAAATAAATAAAGAAGGAATTCTTAAAGCCCCTCTTAATATTTAACTAGTTATACTTAGATCTATTAATAAACCTTATTTCTAATCTACTCCCTATAAAAAGGAAAAATAACTATTACTTCAAATTATTATAGACTAATTAAATAAGACTTCTATATTAAAAGAAATAAATACTATAGAAGTAGAAGTATATACCTAGTAGTTCCTCGGTTATTATTATAGATTTTACAATATACTATATTCTATTATAAATAGTAGAAGTTCTAACTAGGTAAATTACTTCTAGAAGAAGTTCTATTCACTAATAAATATTATATATCTATTAAATACTAATTTCTACTTATAGATAGATAGAACTATAGAGTAATATAACTAAGAAATCTAAATAATTTTATAAATATTTATATATTAGTTATAAGATAATTCAAGTAGCTTACTACGTATTATATAGCTAGCTTTCTATAATTAGTTATATAATTCTATAGAGACTATATTCTTCTTTATAAATTATGATTATTATATTAATCCTATCCTAATAGTTAAAAAGATAGTTTTAATACTTAGTAGTAATAAGAATACTCCTTACTAACAAGTTAAAAGGATATATTTAGTAATAATATATATTTATATTAAGATAGTAACTACCTAGTAGAAGTTAGAAACCTAAATAAATCAGATTTAATCTCTTACTAATTAATATTCAATTAATAATAAGATATAACTAAATATTTCTTATTATAAATTATTAAAGCTAAATTAGAAGTTAATTTAGTTAAGTTATAAGTATATAGTAGTAAAAGTCTTATTACTATATATTGTTAAGCTAGATATATTATAGTCTGTCTACTTAGAATTCTATATAGATATCCCCTAAAGAACTACCTTTAATCTCCTATTTAAATAGATAATTATTAATAACTAATTACTACTATTAATAAATAATAATAGAAAGGCTAAGTAGTTAGTTAGAATATCCTTATTATAAAGATATACTAAATAGATAGAAGTTACTACTAAGAAATCCTTATTAAATAAGAAGGATATATAGATTTTATATAGAAACTGATTAATATTATTATAAATATAGTAGCTTTAAAGTATTATAAGAAAGTATATAGACTAATAGTAAGTAATAATAATAACCTAACTTATATCTTATAGCTAGGTAGGAACTAGAGAGGAAAGAGGTAATATTATAAATTATACCTAAATAACCTATTAAAACTATACCTAAGTATTTAATATTAACCTTCTTATTTAAATAGAGCTTTAGTAAGCTCTAGGTAGTATTATATATATAGACCTTTCTAGGTATTTATAAAGACTTCTCTTTTACCCCTTAGTTCTAAATAAATAGTATTTTATACTACTTATAGTTAAATAAGCTTAGGTCTAGCTTTCTATAATTACATTCTGTTCAATTAAGATTATAATTATATTCTTAGTCTTTTCAATATCAGCTTATCTATTTATTATTGTTATATAATTATTATCTCTTACTAATATTAAAAATACTTTATTTATTAGTAAGTACTACTTATTATCATTCTTAATAAGAAGGAGGAAAGAAAGTATAGTAATATGAAGAGAGAAGAAGAATACTAAGAGTATAAAGGAGAATAAAATAATACTACTCCTTTTACTTAATTTATTTACTAAATACTTAAAAAATAAGCTTTATAGTAATATATATATATCTACTATAAGCTATTATATTACCTAGTTTGCAACTCACACAACGTTTTATTATTCGTAAATTAATATCAATCTATTATGTTTTTCTTATATTTCTACATTATAACTGGAATTGTAATATAGCCTTATTATTAATAAAACTCTCTAAGGGTTTTTATATTAAATTACTATACATTGTCTATTTAATCAACATATAATAATTATATTTTAACTTCATGATATTCTTTACTATAAATATCTCTTTAACTTTATATTCCTCTTAAGTCCCACTATTTTCTTGAAAAGAAATTAGAATAGATTTAAAATATATACCTATCTTTTTTTAGGATAATAATAACCTATGTTTTACTTATTTGATAAACTTACTATATAATATTAGATAGATATTAATAGAAATATTTGATATAATATTTAATAGGTTTTATATTGATAATTTGATATTTAGAAACTATTCAGTAAATCTTCTTATTTAGTTCATTTATCTTAATATAGTATAATAATAGCTATATTCTATTTCTAACTTAAGACTTCTTAACTACTTAATACATTCTATTAATACTTATTGTATTATATCGTTATATCTATAGTATCACTACTTAAGCTATAGTAATCATTGTTCTTAAAAAGGATAGAAATACTAAAATTAATCTTAATTTAGAATATGTTTTTACTTTACTATTTAAGAATATAGAATAGGTATAATATTAAACCTATTAAGAGACCAATTCAAACAAATTTTAATAACTAAAGAATTCTTCTTATTTAATACTAATTAGTATACGTATAATATTAAGTTCTTTAGAATTATAATAAATACCTTTTTATATTTGAATAATAAAGCCTAGAAGGAACTAATAACTCGCTCTCTATTATAACTATCAGTAAATATATTACCTCTTAAAATATAACTTTAGCCTTCTCATTCTCCTATTAACTTATATAATTAGCTCCTAATTAATCCAAAGCTAAACCCCTTATAACTATAGCTAATATACTTACTTTATATTAACTTCTTTATAAATAATAAATACCTCATCACTCTTTTTATAATAATCTTATAAATGTATACTTTTATAGCTATAAGTATATAATTCAAATATCTCAAGATTTTAAATTACTACTAATTATAAGTATTCTGTTTGAATATCTATTGAAACCTTAATATCTATAAGTTTCATATTTCTATAAAGTCTTATAAAATAGTAATATATACTTATTGAAGTATCTAAATCTTAGCTATCATTCTCTCTATCTTACTATTTATCCAAGCACAGAATAATATTGGAAGTAATTATCAAATTCCTATTAATTAGTAAGATATAACTTTTTAAAAACTAAACTAACCTAAATTATTATTTGTAATAGTTAATATAAAAAGACTATATAATTACTATGAAACATCTTAGAACTTCTTTATATAACTTTAGTAATTATAAATATTGTGACTTCTAACTAAATTGTTCAAATAATGAATTTATAATTATTATTAAGAACTTTAAATTTCGTTTTATAATAAATAATAGTTTTATAATACAACTAATAGAAATCTATAGTAAACGTTTATTAGGAGTTAAGTAGAACAATAACAAGTTCTAATAATACCTTTAGCCTTTATATAGATATTAATAGATATTATAAATTTAAGTAGAATATTTAATACTTCTTTATTTGTTATCTTAATATTAGTCTTATAGAAATACTATAAATATTTAATGAATACTAATATAATCTACAATTGAAGGTTTATACATTATTTAGAAGATTATAATTATGAATAGTTTCTACTTAAAAACTTGGATTTAATTTTAATATTATAAAATCTAATTCTTCTTTCCTATATAATTAACTATTTATATTTATATTAAAACTTCTAGTAAGAATATTCTTACTATTTAGGAGATAGGTTTTAAGTAAGGTTCATATATTAATATTATTATTATTATCCATCTCTATAGTATCAATATTATAGTCATTTGGAAAATAATATATCTATTTAATAATATATCATTTATATATTAATAAGTATCTCCTATTTATATAACCTCGTTTTAGCTTCTTTCTATTTATATATTATAAATATGAAATACTAGAGAAAGCTTATTCTTATCTCTAAATTTAATCTAGACAAGTTAAACAATCTAAATTAAAAGTGTTAATTCTATTATTTTATTTGAGCTTTATTTAAAGAAGATATTAAAATACTTTATGAAATAATTTAAATAGAATTTTAAAATCAAGTTAAATTCTAATGAAATTTCTACCTATTTAGCTTATAATCTTAAAATGAATGGAGAACTTGTAAAATATTTCAAGACCTTATACTTAAGAAACAATTAAATAGTTCTATTATATTTAATAATTCTACTAATTGTATTTTTAACTATAATATAACTATTAGTAATTCTTTATTATAAATAGTATTATTCTATCAAACTTAAGTAAGTCTGATTTGATACTAAGTAACTAGTTATAGTATATTATTCTTATGTTTTTATAAAATGTAATTACTTAATATTACTCCTAAGCAATTTAGTCTTACTATAGTTGGGGTTCAAAAGTCTGGGCACAACTATATAGTATATACCAAAATATAGTCTTTTGAGCTACTTATATTAGCAACTATCTATAGTATTAAAAGATTCAAAAGCTTTTAATAATATCTTAAGTATTCAATTTATATATAGTAATATCTTGGATTTTATCTATATAATAATTCCTACTAATATAAGATTCTTTTCCAATTGGAAGTAATTAATTTCTTATTATAATAGACCTTAGTAGTAAATATAGATTAATTAATACTGTTTTCATATAGAGAATTTATTGAAATCTAAACTCTTTACTTTTATAATTAGTTTAAAAGAAGTACTACTATTTAAATTTTACTGAAGTCTCTTTTTTATATTTCTATTAGTTGTATTATACTATAAGGTATATAATAACTATATTTATTTCTATATATATAATAGTATACTTTTTATATCTTATTAATAATAAATATTAGGTATCTAGTATTAATTATAACTAATTATATAGTAATTAGTAAGTAATTATTATACTATAGATCTAAAGCTTTATATAATATCTTATATTATATAATATAAGAATAATAATAATAAACAACTAGAATACTACTTTATATCTCTTTAGTAAGATTATATATAGTATATATTACCTTCTAGATAAATTAATACTAATTAGTAGTTAATCCTTTTATTATACTATTATACTATAGATTAATATAAC
>QAPF01000798.1:0-18073 GCA_004367935.1 Colletotrichum sidae | reverse complement strand
TTATAAATATATTCTAAAATATATTTAGAATATTAATAGAGTTCTTATAAACATCAAATTAACTAATTATATAATTATAATAATCAAATTATAAAAACTATAAGAGATAGTTATTATTGTAAATTATATATATAGAATATAGAATTAGTAGTTAGAAGAAATTAAAATTATTAAAATAAAAGAATAGAAAGTATATTATAATATCTCAAAAGTTAGATTATTCTTAAATATTATTATATTTTATTATATTTAAATAAAGGATTATTCTACTATTATTTCCTTTTTGACAACTTATTTAAAAAGAATATTTCTTTCTAATAGTTAAGACTAGAGAGAATAGTAATAAAATAGTTATAAGATAAGCTTTATAATACTTCTATACTTATTTCTATTAATTATACCTAAAAAAGGGGATAGATCTACTTAATAATTAATATTAATAGAACTAACTAGAATATAATTTTAAGATAATTCATTAAATAGAAGAAAGTGATTACTTATTATAAAAGTAAATTGTTTATAAATCTAGAATTTAATTATAATATAAAAAAGAAAGAACTTTAAGAGTTACTAAAAACTTTAAAGTAAATTTATAACTATTTTTATAACTAGTATTTCTTATTAGAAATAGATATAAAAATACTAGTAGCTTAGTTTAATAATATAACATTAGACCTTCTAAAAGTATTTATTATTTACTAGATATTTTAAATATAAATATTCAACTTTAAAGTCTATTATATTAATAATAATGTAAACTTAATAGCTAACAGCTTATCTTAAAAACCCTTCAAACTATCTAATAGAAATAATAAAACTAGAGAAGGAAATATAGATAACTAGATTAATAAATAGATCTTTTTTATAAATATAAATATATAAGCTTTTTTCAATAGAATATACTTCTTTAGTAATAAATAATATACAGAAGAAGTTTTTAATATAAATATTAATCCTTCTATAAGTAGTACTATAGATTTTAAATTAGTACTCCTTATAGTTATATTGAGTAATTTATAAATCTCATTATATAAATTTCAGCAGATTGCTTATTATCTAGTAATTCTAAAGAAACTATTTAATATTAATTCTAACTATTTCAAAGTATTTAAATATAAAGGTCTAATATTCTAGCTATAGGACTAGCTACTTTTCATATAAATAGTATTATATAAGTTAATATTTCAACAAATAGAAGATAATTCTATAATATAATAAGAACTTATAATTATAATATATAATAAGAATCAGTATTATAGTTGAGAAGTAGTTTTCTATAAGCTGTTTAATTAGTATTATTAAATAGATATATATAAAGAGATATATAAAGTAGTAAAATATTATTCAAACTGTTAACTATACTAAGCTAGATATATAAGTAATCTTTATAGCTTTATTATTCTATATAAATACTTATTTAATACAATTAATATAGATATTTAGAAAGTAGGTAAATAGTATTTTATTAAAATAAGAGATATTTTTACTAGATAGGTAGAAGTATAATAGCTAAATAGAATAATTTTTAAAGCTATTATGAAATTCCTATAAAAAGAAGTAGTTATTTAGTATGATTTCTATAGTATATTTATTATAAATAGTAGGCTTAAGAATAAGTAGTATATTATTAAGTTTAATAAGAGATAAAATATAAAATAGTAAGTTTTTTCTACTTATAATTTATAAGCTAATAGTATTAATAAAGTTAAATATTAACTTATTATTTATACTTTATCAGTCTGAATAATAGAAAGTAGTAATAAAAACTTTTAACTCTTACTATTTATAATACTATTTATAGACTAAATAATAGTTTAAATATTAATAGAATATATTTCTTTCTATTTTAAGTATAACTATAAAGTAATAGTATTAATTGAAATTCTAATGTTTATATAGAGGGTTTTAAACTAAGTATTAGTATGAATAAAAGAAGAGGAATTATCACTAAAAATAAGAATATTTACTTAGCTAAATAAGAATAGAAAAAAAGCTATAAAGATAATTAGAAAGTAGTATTAGAAAGTAGTAGAAGGTTTTAATACTTAGAAGGCTAATACTTTTTAAGATGAGAAGTTAGAAGTTAGAGATTTTATATTAGTTTATGATATAAAAAAGATAATTAATAAATTATTAGAATAGAAGTTAGAATATTAGTAAACTAAACTTTTTCAAATCCTTTTATATATATTAAACCCTTCTTTATATAAACTAGTAATTTTATTAATAGAAGAAATTCAAAGTTCAACCTATAGTAACAATTACCTATAGAAACTTATCTAAATATCTATAGGATACTAAGAATTATTAGATCTAGATATTTATAGATCCAAACTAGAATTGAAATTAGGAAAGATCTTTCTAATAGAAGGTAAACTTATAAGTATTAGAAAGATAGAAGATTATAAAGAGTTTATGATTTAAAAAAAAAGTAATAATATTAAAAAGGATGTATTTTTAACTACATAATAGGTATATTTATCAAATATTTAGAAAATTACTAATATAATATTAAAAGATCTTATATTTAAGATTTATTTCTCTAAGTTAAACCTAAACAAGTAAGTAGTACATTAAGAAATACCTTTCTAAAACTCTAATTTCTCTTTAGATAATAATTAGAAATATAAATATATATTTATAAACCTAAAGGAATAGTTTTATTTATTCTTTTCTTTTTATTATATATTTTATAAAGAGGTTTAATTTTCCAGCTTCTAGATTTGAAATCTTAGATTCTAAGTTATTCTTCTAAATTTTAAAGAGGGGAAGTTATAAATTAGAAAAAATAATACTTTATTCTATTATTTCTACTATTTTAAATAATTAAAAAAGTTAACTCTAAACTTTAATAATTAGAATATTTTATTTTCTTCTTTAAATTATATAACTATTTACTTTAATAAGAAAGTTAGATATTTAGAAAAATATAATAGAGAAGAAAAAGTATAATAAAAAAAGGTTTTATTTATATTTATAAGTTTATTCTATATTCTTTATTTCTTTTACTTTAGTGTTCTTTTTATTAGATTAAATTTCAACTAAGAATTCCCTATTTTATAGTTTTAATTCTTTATTAAACTTTAATATCCCTCTTAATATAAAAAAATAGTTCATCTTAAAATAACTAAAAAAGGAAATTATATATAAAGAGATAAGTAGTATATATAAAAATAGTATTAAGAATATAATATAATATCTTCTATTAAAAGAAGATAATATTGAGAAGTTAGTTAAAATTAAAATAAGCTATTAATAATAATTTGATCTTTTTAAAACTTTAAAGAATTTTAAACTCAAAAATAAAGAAGTTCTTATACTTATTATTTAACTAATAGCTTTTATTAGAATATATCTAATTATAATCCTATTACTACTAAACTTTAATATAATTAAAATTATAAATTTCTTAAGTTTTATAAAAGAAGTAGTTAGTATAAAGAGTTCTAAAAAAGAAATATATTTAAAATAAGATTTATAAATTTAAAAGCTAATTTGATTATTATATATAATATATACTTACTTTTTATAATAGTTATAAAATATTATATTCTAATTATTATACTTCTGAATAAAAAGGCTATATATAACAACTAGATAATTAATAACCTTCTATATCTACTAATTATTAGGATAAAAAATAATTTAATAAATAAAAATTCTTATTAGAATATAAATATCCCTTTAATATATAAATAGACTTTCTTATTATCTTATAAATCTATAAAGATATATTAGAAAGTTATTTATATAATCTAAAGCTCCTTATAGATTTAGAACTATAGTATAAATATTACTTCAAAATACTCATTCTAAAGAATATTAATATATAAGAATATAAAATTAATAACTATTTAATGAATAAATTAGCTTATAGAAGAAGATAAAAAAGATATTAGTAATTTATAATAAGCTTAACTAAAGGAATTAAAACCTATAGATATATACTACTTACTACTTTCTTAAATATAAAAAACTAATATTATAAATTAAATAAAGAAAATAGGATTTAAACTGATAAGAATAGAAAATATTAGTATTTTTAGTTAAAATGAAACAGTTATATTAAATTATAATTAGAAGAAGTTAATTATAGATAAAATAAAAATAATAGCTAGTAAATTATAAATAAAAGAGAGAAAAAGATTAATAAGATATAAATTAAAAGAAGTATTTTTATACTTCTAGTTATAATAAATATATAGTTATAACTAAACTAATATTAAAATATCCTACTAGTTATAAGAAAAGAACTCTTTTATCTAAAAGACTAATTATTCCTCTTAAGTAAATTAGTTAAAAATAATATATTTATAAATTTAAAATTATTTAAATAAATATTTTTACTTTCTAATAAAGTTTTAATTCTCTCTTTAATATATCAATAGATATATTTTAACTTTTCTAAATTCAAATAAAACCTTTACTTTAATAAATACTTTTTCTAAAAAAAGTATTATTTATTTTATAATTTAAATTTATAAATATTCTTTTTATTATTTAAATAATTCTTCTTCCTTTTTAATACTATTTAATAAAAGTCCTATCTAATATTATAATAAGCCTAATAGAATCTCCTACTTCTAGTAATTTACATATTCCAAATAAGAATTAATATTATTAGTAAAATATAGAATTAGAAACCTCTTATCTATTCTTAAACCTAAAGAATAGAATAAATCTAGCTCTTATAATACTTTATAAAAGCTAATTCTATTAAATATATTTAAAAAGTTATAATAACTATCTTCTACTTTATATAGTTATATATATAATAAATAGCTTAGAGATCATAATATTAATACTAAACCTTTATAAAAACAACTTCCTTACTAGTTTAAATTAAAAGAACTAATAATAGTAGAATATTTACTAAACTACTTCTAAGCTATACTTATTAGAAATAACTATATTATAAATTAAAATAACTTTATAAAATACCTAGCTAGACTTTATAACCTTATTAACTTGATTAAATAATAAGAAGTACTAATTTAAGAAACCTAATTAATAAACTTTATTTAAACTATATAAAATTATATAATGAATATTCTAATTTACTATATAAGTATAAATAATAATTCTAAAGAAGAAGTTAGATAATATAACTAGTAGTATATAAAAGAATATTTTATATTCCTATTCCTTTTATATAGAAGTAGTATGATAATCTAAATAGATCTCTTAACAGATTAATAATTAAACTATATATAATATTACAATATATAATAAATTAATAAGTATAAAAAAGAGAAGTTTATTAATACCTTAAGATTTATAGACCTATATATAAGAAAAAGTAAGAAAAAGCTATAGTATTTAATAATTTAATAGATTCATACAATACTAACTATATAATACCCCAAGTAGGCATTAGTATTAATACTTTTTAATTAGATATAATAAATCCTTACTATTATAAGGATTCTATTTAAGAAATATAGCTATAAGTATATAATAAATAATTAATAGGTTAAACTTACCTAGGAATTCTATAACTTATTACTACCTAGCAAACTACTTATATTAAATAGAACTATATAAGATATATAAGAAATAGATTATTAATATAATGATAAAGTTAATAAGAAAAATTAAATACTTAGAATATAATACAACTTTCTCTAGTACTTTAAAATTAATATTACAAAGAAGTATTTATTTATTATAGTATTAGAAATAGTATCTAATTTTATTCTAATAAATACGTTTTAATTAATAAGAGGACCTTTAGTAAAATGTTTATAAATCCTTCAACTACTTATCAAATTTAATTCTTTTATAAAGACTATTACTAATATTATTTAGAATACTACTTATTAAAATAGTCTCTTTAAAGCTAAAATTAGAAAGTTTCTATAAGTATTTATAAGAAGTTATATACAAAAGAATTAAAATATAGAAAAGTCGCCTTATCTAATTCCTAGCTCCTATAACTAAAGACTTAATAGAAAGTTCTACTTTAATAAAGTTAATAGACTAGGAATTATAATTAAAATATTAAAAAAAGGGTTTAAATTAATATTAAATAATAAGTGTTTTTTAATGAAAATCTAATATCTCAATAATACATCTATATAAAGTTATTTCCTAAATTACTATAATATAAACCTAAGGATTAATTAATAAAACTTTATAATATAGCAAAAGATAGTTGAATAAAAGGTCTGCTTGTATAATACTAAAGGCATACTATAAGTAATAGAATATCTAGACTCTTAAAAACTTAATATACTTCTCTATTTAGATCTATAAAATAGCCCTACTATTTACTAAATGTCTAAAAAAGTAAATCTATAGTATATTAAAAGTAGTTATAATACTAATAGCAATCTATTTAAATATAAGTAGTAACTACTAAACAACCTATTAATAAATTTATAAGAAGCTAATATTACTATATTCCTTATTAGTAATAGTAATATCTACTAGATTAATCTTATAGTTAATTAGATAATAGAGAGAATCTTTCATCCTAACTTTATGTAAAAAGATTCTAGTAATAACTATTTTATTAAAATAATAGAATAACTATTATAATTCTATATTAATATAAGAGCTTTATTTAATATAATTAAACTACTTAGAATTAATATTTAAATAATACTAATAAACTTTTAGTACAACTGGTTTACCTATAGCTTTTGAATAGTAGAATAATTAAAAGTATTTATTTAAAACAAAATATTTAATATTATAAGTTTATTATAAGTTTTAATAGATAAGTAATTTAGGTGTAAGAGTGAAGTTCTTTTAATCTCATAATAGTTATCAGTTATAAGTAAATATTTTAAATCTTATAATAATATCTTAAAACTTACTAATATAGAGAATAACTTAGACTTATAAAGATTATAAGATAATAAATTACTCTTTACCTATTTTTAATAATAACTTATTACTAGTATTAAGAAGGTATTTATAAAGCTAAATATTAGTTAGATAATCATCTTAATAATAATTAAAGGTATTAAGATTAGACAAGTTGATAACCAACTTTAGAGAATGTTATAAAATAAGACTTATTAGATTAACTTAATATTAATATAAATATTATACTAGAGCTTTTAAAATAAACTATAAGTATATATTCTATTTAAACCTATTCTTCTAATACTAGTTTACTAAATCTTTTTAATACTACTTCTATAATTTTAAGTTACTATTCTATTCTATATTAACTATTTCAATCTATATAACTATATAAGTCCTTCTAGTTATATAAAGGAGTAATTTATAAGCTAGTAAGTTGATTATTAAATTTAAATTAAGTAGAATATTCATATTAGGTTAATAGTTTAAATATTTTTATAGCTTCTAATATAGAGAAACTAGCTATAATTCATTTAAAAACTAATCTAAAATGATTATTAATAGGTAAATAATAAATAGATAAGATTAATTAGTAAGAATAAGGCTAGAATTAGAGAGGAATTCACGTAGTTAGACTAGTAATAATTATAGTAATATAAATAGATTCTCTTTTAATTAAACTTATTATATAATATTTCTAATAAGTCTAAAGAGAAGTGTATAATAGGCTTAGGTTTAAGGCTTCTTTTATTATATAAGTAATATATATATATAAGTTATAAGCCCAAGTTTATAATATTTATCTTTAGAATAATAATAAGAGATATATAATTTATATATTACTCTACCCTTTAGATTTCAAAATACTACTTTTATAATTAAAATGCTTTTTATACTATAGATCTATAAATATAACGCTTATTATTTAATATATTTTTCTAGATTTTTCCCCCTATTTTCTATTGCTATAGGATTAGGTTTAGAAGAGGTTGTTTTATTTGTTTGTTTTAGTTGTTCTAGCCTAAGCGGCTGGCGCCTATTTTATTACTTATTAGCTCCTACTTCTAAGTTAGAACTAGATCTAAACTAGTAACTATACTACTAGGTCCTTTTAATAATATTTACCTATAGAGATATCTACAGATTATAGTATATAACTAGGCATTTTCCTATTATAGAAATTATTTACTAAGTATTATATAAAGCTACCCATTAGGCGGGAGGGCTAAATATATAAAACTCTATAATAAAACTTCTATCTATTTAACTTATTATTTTAAGATAAATCTTAAGCTTATAAAATACTCTAAAGTTTTATCATTAGATAGAATAATAAATAGTATTACTATACTCTATAATTTTACTAATTATATTTTTAGATATAATATAACTACTAGTAGCTTTTTATTATAAATAATTCAATTCTACTAAGTTAAAACAAGTCTAATTAAATAATGAGTATCTAATTATAAAATAATACTCTTATCTTCTTGTAAGAAATAGCTATTTAATACTACTTTTAAGTAATCTACTTCTACTACTATATACTACTTTAAATCTAATTAGGTTATAATTAGTTTTAAAATAAAAATAAACTCAAGTATTTTAAATACTTATTAAGATATAATATCTTAATAAAATAGTACTTCTTTCTATATTAACTATATAAAAGGCTTCATTAAACTAGAGAAATAGTTAACTAAGTTATAATAGAAATTCGTAAAGTTAAAGAAGCTCTTAATATTGTAACTATTTTTTAAGACTTCTTATTCTTATATATTTTTAACTTTTTTAGAATTATAATAAATACCCTTCCTTACTTTAATAATAAAAGCTAGATATTTAGTCTATTTTATAGAAATTCTATATTTCTCTAAATCTAAATATAAACTAGCCTTTTATAAATACTTAAAGACTTACTTAATTTTATCTTTATAATTACCTTTTAACTTATACCTATAAGAAAAATTATTATCTAGATAAATTATAATAAAGTTATTAATAATATCTTAAAACATACTATTAGAATAATATTGAAATATTATCAATATATTTATCAGCCAAAAAAAGTAATAAGCTATTTAAAGGAATTGAAATATATTTAAAAAGTAATTTTATATTTATCTCCTTTTATAATTCAAATTTTATACAAAGCTTTAAAAATATCTACTTTTATAAATTATATCGCCTTGAATAATAAGTATAATATCTCCTTAATTAATAGTAAAGAATAATAATTATAAGTATTAATAGTATTAAAAACTTAATAATTTATATAAAACTACTATTTTCCTCTAGGCCTTTTATTAAAAAGAATAAGTATTTTAGTTATAAATAAACTTATCTAGACCTAACTCTTATCTATTAAGTCTATAATTTAATATTAAATTTTGAATAAGTATTCTCTTAGTATATTATAAAGTAGGCTTTATAATAAATCTAACTTAATCCTATTTAAATTCTTCTTTAAATAAATATAATAATTAAGAAGCTTTTAATAGAATAAGAAGTTAGAAATCTTATCCTTATTAAATATATCTAAAGAAAATAAATGAATAATAGATAATATAAATATTAGCTAATTTAATATAACTAGTAAGATAGCTTTTAAGGTTATATTAACTTGTAGTAAAGTAATGACTAACTACTTATTTCTCCCTTCTTTTAAACTAGATGATATTATAACCAATAATTTAATAAAATCTATAAATCTATTTATATATATCTTCTTTAATATATTACTAATAGTTTAAATAGTTGGACTACTAACTATACTTATTCTTAACTTATTTTTATAAGACTTAAAATAACCCTTCTATATTATAATTATAACTTCCTAAAAGCAACTAGATATATTATTCCTAAAATTATGTAGAATAAAACTTCAGATATCTAACTATTTAAATCAATATATATTTTAAGTATCTAAATAATATAAATTTCCTAATCAATACTTAGAATAATACCTAATTAATATAATTATAATAGTATAATTAATATAACATTTTACTATCTTATAAACTTCTTACTAAGTATTCTATAATAATTATAACAATTATTAATTTAAATAGAAACAAAAGACTTATTATTTATTAATATAAAGATTAAGAAAAATAATTTATCTATTTATCTCTATATCTCTTTAGTCTTATCTATTATTATAATATTATTATTAATATTATATTAATCTACTCTTTAGGAAGTCTTATTTAAAAGACGAGGTTTTTTCTTTATTATCTATAATCCTTTTATCTAACTATAAAACTTAAATATTAATATTAGAAACTACTAGTAGGTAGGTAGGATATAGTTTATATTTAATAAGAAAATAATCCTTAATACTATAATATATATAGATCTTAGCCTATATATATATCTAGATAACTATAAAGTCTACTTATTTAATTTTATATATACTTATAATAAGAATTAACTAAAGCTTACTAATTATAACTACTTATCTATTTAAGCTCTTATAATAAGGAGAAATAGTATTATTATAATATTATACTAATATTAGAATTAGAATAGCTTAGGCTGCTCCTATATTTATTATCTATATATCCTTCTTCTAATAAACGATTAGTTCTAATTAGAATAAAAATTGTAACTTATTATAATTCTATAATTCTATACTAAAGATTTTAAAGTCTATTATAATTATATAATAGTATTAAACTATAATATAATAATTTATCTAGTTAATATTATAACTAATTGTAACTATTCAAATCTAATAGGAGAAAATTATTTAGAAGTAATTTAACTATATATCTCTTATTTAGAAATATCCCCCTATTTATCCTATAGTTAATTTAAATTTAATAAAGAACTTAATAAATATCTATTTATATTCTTAGTAGAAGTAGTAAATCCTTTTAAAAGCCTAAGTATTATAATAGGAATTCTTATAATACTTAATAAGATATTAGAAGAATATATTAATATCCTAATTATATTAAAACTCCTATATTATATAAAAATCACCAATTTATATTTAAACTCTAAATAATAAGTTAATCTATAAGAATTACTAGAAGTCTTCTAATTTCCTAATAAAAACCTAATTAACTTCTAATTTTCACTATATAATTATCTTTTATATAAGAAAGTAGAAAGTATTACTATTAAAAAAAGTATTAATAAGAAGTAATTTCCTCTTTATATAAAATACTTATATTACTTATAAGGCTACTTTATAATCCTATTAGAATTATAGAAAAACCTCTTAAAAGAATTAACTTTTATTTTATATTAAACTAATCTATTATTAATCTATTAAGACTCCTATTAAAAATTCTATAGTATTAAAATTTATTATTATTTACTACCATTTTCTATTTCTTTTATATAGTTTACTATTTACTACTAAATTAAACTTAAGTAAGAAGTTTATTAATATTAGAAGCTAGCTATAAGAGATACTTTAATAATACCTTAATAGTATTATAATATATTTAAAGAGTTTATACCTCAGGTGAAAACTCTTTACTAGACTAAAGGATAGTAGTTATATAAAGCCTTAAGAGCAATATCCTATATAAGCCCTCAGGCTTAAGTTTATAATAAAAAGAGAAGATATAATAATCCTTAGAATAATTAAAACTTTTAAAGATCTATAAGATAGGTTTACTTAAAGACTTATTTTATAATACTGTGATCTAATTCTTCTAATTTATATAAAAATAAATATTTCTAATTTTATAATAAAGGTAGTAATTATAGAATTAGAAGAAAGATAGTAGTAACTACTAGCTTACTCCTTATAGAAATTAAGAAGAATAGAATTAAAATATAGTATACTAAAAGCTAAACTACTAGCTATTTATAAAGTAGTATTTATATAGAAGTACTACTTTTTATACTTATAGTATAAAGTTACCTTTATTACTAATTACCTAAGCTATTAATATCTAGTGGTAAAACTCTAGCTTAATGATTATTAAATAAGACTCCTTTAAGTTATATTATTATTTCACTGTATTATCAATTACTAACTAGAGAAGTAAAACCTAATAAATAGTCTATTAAGACGACTAGATTATTAATTTATAAAAAGAGAAACCTAAAAAGCTAGAAGTATTTTTTAGAAGACTTCTCAAGCTAATTCTTAGATAGAATAATAGTAATATTGTTTCAAAATTAAAAGTTAATAGTAAATTTAGAAGACAATATTCTAGAGAGATGAGAAAGGATATTAAAAAAGGGATCTAATAAGTATAAAAAAAGACTACTATTAGGAGAAAAAAAGAATTATATTGAGGGGGTAATAATTAGTCTATTAATAAAGAAAGAAGAATAAGATTTCAAGATGAACTCATTATTTTAAATAAATATTAATTTTGAGTTAACTTATTAATAGTTCTTTATAATAAACTCTTAGGGAGGTATTTAATTATTATTAAGATATTTAAGAAGTTAGGATAGATATAATAGTAGAAGTCTATAGGAAAAGATATTATAAAATATATATTAAGATATATAATATACTAATTGAAACTTTAATGCTACTTCCTATATAGTAAAGTAATATTTCTACTAATACTTATTAATTTATAGTAATATATTAATATAGACTTTATTATCAAAGTATTTAAGTCGATTAGATTTTAAGGAAAAAGCTACAATAATATATTAGTACTAATTAATTGATTTATAAAGTATATATTCTACTTACTAATAAAAGGATTTCTAATAATAGATAAATTAGTAACCTTTTTAGTAAATAATATCTTCTTTAAGTATAGACTTCTTTTAACTATTATATCTAATTGAAGTTTACTATTTACTAATACATTTGAAGTCTTTATTACCTACCTACTAATTATTAAGAAGAAACTAAATATAATATACTATTTATAAACTAATAGGTAAATAGAATAATAAAATTAGAATATAAAATACTTCTTAAAATAATAATTAATTTTAATTAAGATAATTAGGTAAAATAGTTATTTATAGCTAAATCTATCTATAATACTTTAGTCTATAGTACTATTAGGGTTATATTAGTGGATAGTTTAATAAGTTACTTATTAAAAAGACTTTATGATAGCTTTTTGGAAAGTATTAAACTTAAAGTAGTTTTTATAGTAGAAGAAAAAGTAAAATACTTCTAGTTATATTAATAATAACTAAAGGTTTTATTAGAAAAGTAAATAAAAGATATACTAAGTAATATAATAAGAGAAAGAAGTAGTTAGATTTCAAAATTAGTAATTATATATTACTATCGATTAAGAATATTTAATAAAAACAACTAGTTAAAAAGCTGTCTAATGAATACTTACGACTATTTAAAGTAATATAAATAGTTGATAGAAATTAAATATCCAGATTTAACCTAGATAAATAGTATAAGATTTATAATATCTTCTTCTTATTATAATTAGAAAAATATAAAAGTAATTCATTAATATTCTAGATAGTCTTTATTAAAGACCTAAGAGATAATATATATAATATTAATTATATAGTAAATTATAAATAATTATAAAGAAACTATTGATATTTAATTCAATAGAAAAAGTATAAAGTAGAGGAAAGTTTCTAAGAACTTTAGTAAAATATATTATTAGAACTAAAATTAGAATATAAAGATAGTCTCTTAAGAATTACTAATAAGTTATAAAAAGAATAATAAAATTAAAATATTAGTAAAATAAGACTAGGAAGCTTATATCAATCTAAAAGCTAAAGGAAAAACATAGTAAAACTTATAAATAGTAATTAAATTTTAAAAAGAGATAATATTCAGGATATTAAGAAGGGAATAAGAAGGTATTAGATTATTTAGTATTATTATTATTACTTTCTTTATTATTATTATTTCTATTTCTACTACCATCTTTGTAATTATTATTATTACTAGGCTGCTTAGGAGCCTTACAGGTTAGGAAATACAAATTAAAAATATTAATATATTAAAACGATAATATTGATAAGTAGGGAGTTACTAAAAAGATACTAAAAGAATAAAAAAGTATTTATAATATAAAAGTAAGTTGAAAATTACTTTAGAAAAGTAATCTAGAAGTTTATAAAAATAGCTGTTTATATCTTAATAATATAGATTTATACTTCTTAAGCTTATTAGAAAGTAGTAGTAATTTTTATATTCCTCTCTAAAAAATAATTATATTATAAAATAGTAGTAGCTATAATTTTATTAATTACAAGCTAGTATTAATAGGCTAGTTATTCGACTTCTTTATCTTTAGCCTTTCATTTAGTATCAGACTTATTAATATAAGAAGTTTTAGTTTAAAAACCCTTATAAGTAGTAATTTAAACTTTGTTAAAATCTTCTTATATTAATAGTAAGTAAGGGAATATTCAGGGATAATAATATAAATATCTTATCTTAATATTATAAGTAATAATAAGAAAATTAGTCTTATCTAAAAAATTACCAACAGAATAGTATAAAATAAGAGCTATAAAAATAGTAGTATAAATAATGTAGAGAAATATTAAAATATATTTAATAGTTATAGAAGTGGCTTATAAGAAGAAAGAAAGAAGTATACTAAGATATACTTCTTACTATGTATAATAAAATAATAAACATACTTATTATTAATATCTAAAATAATTAGTAGAAATAAAGAAAAAGAAGTAGTAGAAATATATTAATAGTCTTGTAATAAAAGGAAAGTAATAAGATATAACTAGTTAACTTCGAAATAGTTATAAAGTAGAAATAGTAGTAATAGGAAATAGAATATATAAAATTATTACTATTATTATTATTATTATTAGTTAGAAAGGTATAAGAAGTATATAATAACTTAATAGTCTCTTTTTTAAAAAAAGTAGTTGTTTTTAAATAGGAATAAGAATAAGAAGAAGAGGTCATAAGAGAATAAGAGTAAGAATAATAAGAATAGTAAGAGTAATCAGGATAAATATTATAACTATTATTATTATTATTCTAATAACTTAGAAATAAAGTTGTTGATAAAAGAGAAAATGAAAATAGCTTATATATAAGATTAAAGATTTAGATAAAAGAAAACTCTTTCTTAGTTAAAAGTAGTTAAGAGTTTCTTTAGAATAGAAGATAGCAAAAATAGTAATAAAGAAGTTACCTATAGGTTACTAGGGGGGGATAATAAGAGTAGTAATAAAAGGAATATTAGTTTTTAAAGTTAGAAGAATCATAAAGTATATACTACTTTAGTCTAATTAGTAAAAATAGTATTTTATAGAATAAATAGAAATAGGAGACTAATAGGTTACTACTAGGAGAAACCTAATATAACTTCTATAAGAATTAAGAAACTATAATTATAATAGATATAAAGTCTTTATAACTAAGAATAAAAAGAAACCCTTTTGATATTTCTTCAACTAAGGAAGACTGATTATCCTATATAGAAACTTTAGATTAACTAAAATATAACTATAGTTAGAATATATCTTAAGAAGTTAATATTAACTAAGATTTAATGTTAAGAAGCTAAACTATAAAACTTAGAATAAATACTTAAGTCTTAACTAAAAAGAAATATTAAAAAAGAAGTAAAATACTACTATTTTATATTAATATCTTAATAGTTAGGTCTTAAAGATAAGACTTCTAAAAAGGGGGATAATATTAATTTATTATAGAAAAGGAAAGTACTAGGAAGCTACTAAAACTCTTATATATTAATTCTAACTACTAGAATAATAGATATTCTAGTAATGTAAAGCTTTAATATAGATATTAAGTTATAATTAAGTAAGGAGAAGGCTAAGTTCGAATAGTTATATAGTATAATCTATACCTATTAAGAAATCCTATTACTTAATAGAAACCTGGCTTAATATTATAAGTAAAAACTAAAAACTATAATAACTATAAATATTAATAATATATTAGATACTAGACTAATTAAAAATATTATAAAAGTCTTCTAATAAATTAAAAAGAATATTAAGATAAATAACTTAAAGATATTGGATTCTTTCTTGAGGACTTACTTATAATTTAATAAGAATAAAATAATAATCTCATAAGAAAATTACCTAAAGAAAATATCCAAAGAATTCAAAGTATTCTTTTGTCTAACTATTATTTCTATAGAAATAAGAACCTAAGACTTTACGATAATAATATAAAGACAAATTAATAAAATACTATAATGGTAATATTATGAAATAGTTAGAAAGCTCTAATTTAGTATATAAATAATATACTTAGACTTATTATTTGATTATAAATTATAAGTAAAATTCTTATATAACTCTAGAAACTCTTATGAGAAAGAAATAGTATTATTTTTCTAGTATATTAAAATATAAAATAAACACTATATTTACTATATTGAAAAAGATAGAAATAATCTAAAACTCTATGAATATAAATACTAATTATACTAATTATATAACTATATTTAAATTAATAACTAGATAGATATATTTTATAATTAGAAGTCTAATATTATAGAAATTCTAATATTAAATTATTTTAGTAAAATTATCTACTAAAGCTAAAGATTATTTAAAATCTAATGTTATTTCTAAAGCTATATAGATCTAAAATCTCTTTAGTAAATTAAGAGACATAATTACTAAGCGTATAATAATATAAGTAGATAATATTAAATTAATTATACTTTTTAGAAGGGAAAGCTTAAGTAATAAGGTAAAATATGGATAGATTAATAATTACTTTATAAGAGAGATATTAAGTTGAAATATAGTAATCTTTAAATATATCAAAACCATTAAGAATATTACTAATAGTCTTATAATATTTGTAAGCAAACTACTCTTTAAATAAATTAGAGATCTTATAAATTTTAAAATATACAAAAGCTTAGAAAATCATATTAAATTAGTAGAACTGCTATTTTAAAAAGAAGAAATATAATAGAGAGATCTTAGAGTATTCTATAGGATATCCTAGGGTTTTTCTAGAGAAACATTATTCTAGAAATTTCTATAAAAAGGCTATAAAACCCTAAAGATAGAAATCAAACAATTTAAATTCTAATAATAAATATAAAGTTTATAGCCATAAAGATATATAGTATTATTATTAAAATTATATTATATAACTATATAAGAAGAAAGCTTATCTCCTATGTATAGTATTGAATGAACTATGCCTATTATATTAATAACTACTTCATATTCCTGTTCCCTATTTATAGCTTCTATTATATTACATCCGAAAAGTATACCTAGCCTGCAATATACTCATATAATACAACAAGTTCTTATATATAATTAGGGGGTAAAATCTAGTATATATTAAATATAACTAAATATAGCTATATACACTATATAAAGCTCTACTTTAAATAGTTTAAATAAGGCGAAACCTATATAGATAGTACTAATATTTAAAATTGAATTAGTATAATTTCTACCTCTTAAACGTATTTTTCTTAATATACCCCTTTAGCCTTAAGAGTTCTATTTATAAGCTAGCTTTTTTAAATAATATTAATTAAACTTTCTATTTATATCTTATAAGAAACTCCTTTTATTATTTTATTATTCTTATTAAATATCTATTTTTATAGTAAGAAGAATAATACTAATTATCAACTATATAGATATTTTTTATTAACTTGAGAATACTTCTCATATTTCTAGGCTTTTTATCTAAACTTACTATTATTATAACTTAGAATCTATAGATTCTAATTAATAAAGAAAAGCTTTATTAGAATCTTTAAATATTAAAACTCTTTTGGAAAATTCTCCTTCTTATTATTATTATAATTTTGAATAATTTAATTAATCTATTATATAAATCTAAATAATAAAAATGCCAAACTAGTAGCTCCAAAGAAGCTTCATAAAACTATTAACTATAAAAGTCTTTAAGAATATATATTTAATCTTAAAATATTCCTATAAAGCTTCTCATTATAACTAGTAATTATAAATATTTATACTATAACTTTATATATAATTATACTATTTTAATAATTATAAAGTATATTACTTACTGATTATTATATTAGATTCAGATAGTAAGGCGAAACTTATATATCTTATATCTATTAAATATATTTATCATAAAGTCTACTCAGAGTATAATAATAAAACAGCTAGTAAAAATAGCTTCTTAAATAACTTAAGATAATACTAAAAGCTCTACTTAAGTTATTAAAATAGTAATAATATTTTATTTATTAACTTATTATACTATTAGGCTTTTAAAGAAATATATAAGATATACTTAAGAATTCTTTTAATTAATACTAGCTTTATAGATAATAGTAATAATTAAAAGAATTCTTAAGTATATCTTATATAT
>QAPF01000797.1:0-18057 GCA_004367935.1 Colletotrichum sidae | reverse complement strand
TCTATTATTATTATTATTATTATTTTAATTATTATTACTACTTTTACTTTTACTAGTAGTAGATAATAATAAATTAGGAATATATATATTATGAAATATAGTAATATTAGATTTATAAGGAATAAGGTAACTATTAGTAATAGTAATAAGATATTAAAATATATTATACTTAGAGTAGTTAGTAAAGTAATAGTAAAAGTTATTATGAAATTAGAGTAACTTTATAATAGTAGGAACTTTAATACTTTTAAATCTTAAAATATCATAAAGTTTATTAAAGAAGTAGATAAATCATTATTCTAAAGTAATAATAAGACTATTATTATAAAAATAGGTAGGCTATATAATAGATAATTAGTAAAGTATTTCTTCTTTAGATCTTAAGATATTAAATTATTAAATTAATTAGTCGTAATAATAAGGCGAGTATTTAGTAAACTTATAGTAATAAGATATGTAATATTTAAATATTTATAAATAGCTAATATCTCTTAGAAAAAAGAGTATTCCAGATTAAACTTCTTTTTCTATATACTAATAAGGAGGTTATAAATAATATTACTTATATATTACTACTTTACTAAGATTTTAGTTAGAATATAGAGTAGTTTATCTTTATATTTAGAAGTTAAAGTTTTTTACTTAAATATTTAGTAATAGATAATGATTCAGTTTTAAATTACCTAAATAGTACTATATAATTCAAATAGAACCTAAATAGTAAAAGTTAATACAAATAGCAAATATATAGTAAAAGAATAAGTTATATTATAATATTTCTACTTATTCTTTTTAGAAAAGAGATATTTCAATATATAATTACTAATAATATAGAATAACCTTTCTATATTAAAATAAAAAGAAGATAGATAGTTAAAATAAGATAAATAATTACTAGGTTCTAAATATAAGAAACTCTTATTAGGAGCTTCTTTACTATTATAAATAAATACTTAGAAAATAGTAGTAATAATAGTAATATAGGATATTATTAGGAAATATATAATATATAAGTAATAAAGAAGAAGAAAAGGGGAAGAGAAAGAATAGTGAATCAGACATAACTAGTAAGATAATATAAAGGGGTATTGAAACAATAAAGATAATATATATAAAGAATCAAAAGATAATGAGATATATATAGAAGAAGTAGATAATATTCGTTAAATATCTAATAGAATAATATAAGAGATTATAATAGAATTTAAAAAACTTTTCTTACTAGAAAAATACTATAGAAACTAAAAATATTGATATATTATTGAGATAATAATGAATATGTTTATAAATAATAAAAATAGTTAATAAGAACTCAATAATAATAATAACAAATTTTAGTTCTATTATTTAAATTATAAAAAGTTACTTAAATAAATAATAATACTATAATAGAATAATTACTAGTATTAAAAGAGTATTTTATATAATAAATAGTTAGTAATAATATATAGGCTTATAATAAATATTAGAAAATATATAACTCTAGCTTTAAAGATTAAAGCTTTCAGAAGGAGGGATAGTTATAAGAATATATTAATAAGACTATATAATACGCCTAGTAATTAGCTAGTTATAGCTATTAAGATACTAGAAAGAGTTTTTAGCTAAAGGATTATAACTTAAATCTTTTAAATAATAGTCTATATAGTAATATAAACCCTACTTATATATCCGGACCTTTTCTAGTTAAAGCTTTTAGCTATAATTTTACAATTTAGAGTAGAAGATTTTAAATTAGACTTACTTTTTAGCTGTTACTACTTTTAAATTAATATATAAGGCTAAAATAATTAATAAAATTAACAAGTAATCTAAATACATATCAGTAATTCTAGTTATATTAATATTGATAGAAAGAGAGTAGTAGGCTGTTTAATAATAATTTATAGGAGATCTAAATAAAAGAAAAGTTAATTTTAGTTAATTACTACTAGAATACTAAAAATAGGCTTATATGTTTAATATTAAAGAAGTCAGGATCTCTATAAAAGAAGGTATTTATATATATATAATAGAATTAGAAGAAGATGAAAAGTCCTTATAAACCCCTATTTATTCTCTTATAGATAAAGAATTAGAAGAATAATATTAATCCTCTATATTAGCTTTTAAAAAGGAATAGATTAAAGTATTAAGGAGCCTTATAGGGGTATTAATCCTATCTATTCTAAATAAAATTAGTTAAAGTTATATATAGACTGTAGAAGTCTAAATAATATTACTATTAAGAACTATATACTACTACTACTTAGTAATAAGATTTTAGACTATTTAAGAAAACCCTAATAATTTATTAAACTAAATTTAAAAGATATATATTATTAAGCTAATATATAGCTAGGAGATAAGTAGAAGATAGTATTTCTAATATAGTATAAGTATTTTAAATATTATATAATATTATTCAGCTTAGTAAATACTCTAGTAACCTTCTAAATATATATTAATAACATTCTAATAAGTCTTATAGATATTATATATATTATCTATTTAGATAATATCTTAATATTTATTAAATCTAAGGAAGATTGTATAGAAGTAGTAAAAAAGTATTAAACTAGTTATTAATTATAAGGTTTTATATTAACCTAGAGAAATATGAGTTTTATATATAGATTATTAAATTCTTAAGTTTTATTATTTCTCCTAAAAGTAGTATTATAAAAGAAGAAAGAATATTAGTAATTAAGAAGTAACTACTACTTATTAGTATTAGAAAGATTTAGATCTTTTTAGGATTTTTAGAATTCTATAGAAACTCTATTCAGAATTACTCTAAAGTATATATTAAACTTACTAATTAGCTAATTAAATAGATAAAAGGGGAAGATATAATAATTCTTAGGATAATTAAAGCTTTCAAAAATCTATAGGATTAGTTTATTTAGACATTTATTCTATAATATTTTAATCTAATTTTTCTAATTTATATAGAAATAGATATCTCTAATTTTACTATAAGAATAATAATTATCTAGTTAGAAGTAAAATAGTAATAACTACTAACTTACTTCTTATACAAATTAAGGAAAGTAGAGTTAAGATATAATATACTAAAAGTTAAACTACTAACTATTTATAAAGTAATACTTATATAGAAGTATTGCTTTTTATATTTATAATATAAAATTACTTTTACTACTAATTACTTAAGCTATTAATATTCAATAGTAAACTCCTATTTTAATAACTATTAGATTAGATTGTTTTAAGATATATTACTTTTTAATTATATTATTAACTATTAGTCAGAAAAGTAAAGCTTAGTAAATAGTTTATTAAGATAACTAGATTATTAATTTATAGAAAGAAAAACATAAAGAATTAGAAATACTTTTTAGAAGACTTTTTAAACTAGTTATTATATTACGCTAAAAATATTAAAAACAAGGTACTAAATAGACAATATCCTAATATTAATATACTACTATAATATTAGTAATTAGATATTTTAGAGTATTATAATAGTATAATTATAGGAGCTTTAGAAGCTATTAAGTTATACTAGAAGTATTTATATCTATATAAATATCATTTATATATTAGTTATATTTAATATATTAAGATTAGTTACCAATAGAAGTACGCTAAGTCTTATGATATTTATATAGAGATTATAAGTTAGCTGATATTAATAATAGAGAACTTTTATATTAATAGTGTTAAATATCATCTTAAGGAAATCTAAGCGTTAGTCTAGAAAATATAAAAGTTATAACTACTAATATTATAGGGAATATTTAAATAGAGTCCCTATAGTTAGTAGTAATTAAATATCTTGAGAGATTTAACATATATATTGATAGCTATAAAGGCATAAAGGTGTGAAATTATTATAGAAAGAGTTATTAGTTATTTATTATTTATTAAAAAGTTGATATAAGGTAGGTATACTAGTTATTATAACTATAAGGGGTTTAGCTTTAAATTAATTAGAAGTTAGTAATAGTAATTAGTAGGAAGGTAGGAAGGCTAAAGTTATACTTTAGGGAGTAATATATCTATTAATAGTTATAGTAGAGAGTAAGCTATCAGCCCCTCCTATAGTATTTTTTATTTAGATTTTCATTTATAAATTTGATAAAAAGTAAGTTCTATTTGGTATAGATAGAAATAAGTATTACGAAGTATAAATATAAACAAAATATTAGTTATTTCAAAATATAATACTTTAAAACTATTCTTAAAAAGACTTATATATATAGTTAACTCAAAATTAATTGTTACCTTACTTCTAGTTATTATCTCTACGATTTTAAATATATTACGACTTTGAGATTAATATAATATTACTTATAGCTAATTATAACTAATTATAAAAGCTTTAAGAGAAAATTATAAAGTTAAAAAAAAGTTAATTACTACTTAGATATATTATAATATATGCTCATAAATCAGAACCAGAATGCTATATCTATATAAAAGTTTACTATAAAGGCTTTCTAGATATATATAAGCTTTAATATAAGAACCTTAAAAACTTCCTTTTTATTCTTTCTCGAATTTCTAGCTATAATACTTTAAAAGCAGTATTTTGCTAGTTGAGAAAATATAGCTATTAATATTTATTATTGTTGAAATAGTATATAGTAAGTGATTTATTCAAACTAAAAATAAAAAGTAAAATTATTTAAATATTTAAAATAATATTTTAAAACCTAATTTTTATATATAATTGAAAATATATTAGTCTATATATAATATAGTATATTAAGCTTAAAATAATAATCGCAAAAAATATTTGGTTACTTTTGCTTTATACCTAGAATGGTATCTAAGTTCTTTACTCTATATATAGATTTGACTATAGATTTTACCTAATAATAGTATTTATATCAATACTAACTTATAACTAGTTAAAATAGTAATAAACCTACCTATTATTATAGATAATTATACTTCTAGTTCTAATATTTAACCCTATAGTAATAGAAGACCTTATAGTAACAATTTATATAGAGAAAGCCTTATTAAAACTAAGGTTTAATATATATAGCTAAAGGTAACTATTAAGGTTATAAAGTTAAGAACCTTTTGAACTTCTTAAAAATAGGATAAAATAAAATATCTATAAAAACTAGGCGTTTTATAACCTATTATTCTTCTATATTTTTTATAATAGATTCAAAATCCCTTGAAATCTATATAGTTATGTATAAGGAGAGAAAAATAAGATAAATATAGTAATACTTATTTATAACTTTTATAATTAAGGCTATTAGTTTATTAGATTAAACTTTAATGAAATTATCCTAAAAGTTATAATTAATAAGTAGTTTATAAATATTTAAAAAATAATTATTTAGTTATCCGATAAGCTGTTATATTAAACTAAAGATTTTGGAAATTAAATATTAATTAGATAGTACTTTAATATTAATATATTATTATAATATTAAATACTAGATATTTTAGAGTATTATAGTAATATAATGATAAAGGTTTTAAAGGTTATTAAGTTGTATGAAGAGTATTTATATTTATATAAGTCTTATTTATATATTAGCTGTATTTAATATATTAAGATTATTTGTTAATAAGAGCAGACTGAATCCTATTATACTTATATAGAGATTATAAGTTAGTTTATATTAATAATAGAGAACTTTTATATTAATAATATAAAGTTTTATCTTAGGAATAATCAGAACTTGATTTAGGGGATATTGAAGTTATAGAGATTAAAGTTGTAATAAATATTTAAATAGAATACTTATAATTAGTAGTAATTAAATATCTTAAGATATTTAAATTATATTTTAATAGTTATAAAGACGTAAGAATGTGAGGTTATTATAGAAGGAGTTATTAGTTGTTTATTATTAAAAAAGTTAATATGGGGTAGATATACTAGCTATAACTATAAGGGGTTTAGTTCTAGATTAACTAGGGGCTAGTTATAGTAGTTAGTAGGAGGGTAGGAGGGTTAAAGTTATACTTTAGGGGGCAATATGTCTACTAATAGTTGCAGTAGAGAGCGAGCCATTAGCTCCTCTTATTATAAAAAATATAAGTCTTTACTTTAAATATATTATATAAACTTCTATTATACTTTATACTTTCATTATATAATTTTATAAAGTCTATAGTATATTAAGTAAAAGTATTATTAAAAAGAGTAGTAGAAGTAATATATATGAAGTATTTAAGTTATTTTAAAAACTATAAGTTATCATACTTATAGTATACTTCTTATATATAAGAAAGCTTTATATTAAAAAGACTATATATTAATAAAACTAATAAGGAGAATAGAAAGTATAATATGAGTACTAGGGGTATAGGAGCTAACTAGTTATATTACTACTATCCTTCTTTAGTTATTTATATAGAAGTTATAATAAACTCTACTTATTAAACTTTAGGTTTAGCTTCTTAGAGAAATAATTTAATATACTACTTAATAGATATAATATCTTTAAAGAATTCTAAGCAATAGCTAAGATTTATTTAAAAAGTTAAATATTATTTCTTAAAATCTTTAATATAATTATTATTCTAAATATCGATATCTCTATAGTTAGTAAGTTAGGTAAAAGATATTATATATATAATTACTACTTATATTAATTTTAACCTTATAGTAAATAGAATAGCCTTACAAATAGCGAACCATTATAATATTATTAAACTATTAAATAGATTTAAATTACTCTTTAAAATCCTTCTGAAATATTAAAAAAGACCTCTTAACTATATATCTCTATATATTTATAGAAAGCTATATAGTAAACTAGGAAAATTCAAACTTTAGGATTATTATCTACTAATAAGTCGGTATAATTAATTTCTCAGCTATTTCTTAAAAAATCAGTATCTATATAGTAAAGAAAGTTCATAATTAGTATAATAATTACTTTTAATATTACTACTTTAGAAGAATTAGGAATATTAGTAAGTAATCCCTTAACTTTAAGTACTGTATGGATATTATTATTTTTAATTAAATGTATACAAAAAAGAAAAGTAGAGAGAAGTACTTTTTAAAAACTATAGAAATCTCTTAAAAATAAGAAGCTAGAAATACTATAGTCCCTAGTATTATGAAGATTTAGTAGTATTCTAAACAGTTATTATATTTACTAAATATATTCTCATAAGTAACTATATTAAGTATATAGTTAACCTATTAATAGTATTATAAAGAATACCTTATTTTAAACTAAAATAAAAGTATATAGTTAACTTCTTAATAGTAATATCTATAAGAAATTAATATATAACTTAGAAACTCCTAATAAAGCTTTAAAATAGAATGTAGTTTAAAGCATCTTAATAATAAATCTTATAATCTCTTATTTTATATATATTTTAAATATGGAGTTTTCTGATTACTTCTTCTACTATAATACGCTTTACTAATTTATAGTGTAGTAAGAATAGAAAGATTAACTACTAATCAGTATAAATTGATCTAAAAAGTAATATATACTATATTTAATCTTACTATATAGGTATAGAGTAGTTTTCTAGTTATCTATTATTATTATTATTATATTATATAATAAATAGTATTATATAAAATAATACCTACTTGACGTAATAGTTTAACGTCTAGCTAGCTTTTACTGTTTTATAGTAAGAATAACAAGTTTGAATCCTATAGCGGGTAATTACGACTAATAGCTATATACCTTCTAGTTATATAAACTAAATATAATAACTACTACTAGCTATTAGCTCTTACTAATAGCTATTAATAGCTAGTAACTATTAATAGCTAGTAATAAGTATTACTAACTAGGTAGTATTAGTATTATATAACTAATTACAATCCTTAAAGAATAACTATAATAGATATAGGTATATATATACCTTCTATTTATCAACTATCATATTAATCAACTATATTTACTACCTAAGGTTTATTCTATTTAAATAGTTCCTTAATACTAGTAGTATCTATAGGATAAATAAAATAAGAGCTAACTACTAGGTATAGCTTCTTTTAAAAAGTTCTAAGAAATATGTGATTTTAAATAGATTAAAAACCTTTAATATAACTACTAGTATTATAAAAAACTTTAGATCTATAGTATAGTAATTACTTACTAATTACTATATAGTTAGCTATAACTAGTATTAAGTACTTAGTATTAATTACTAGTAAGACGTAGAAAGTATACTACTATATATATAGTAATACGTATAGTTACTATATACTCTATAGTATAATATAACTAATACTATTATTTATATTTTATTTGGTAGTATTTATTTGTTTATATATTGAGGTTATAGTAATAGCTGAATAGGTTGATCTCAGAAGTTATATTGAATTATACTTTTAGAGTAAAGTTAGTAGAAGTCTTATATAAAGTATGAACGTTTTAAGGTACTACTAGCTTTATACTTATAAGCTTAATAGGTATAAGTATCTCTTGATAATTAAAGACTAACTAGTTATTTATAGAGATTAATAGTTATAAGATAATTATAAAATCTATATAATTATCGTAATAAGTAGATAACTTTCAATTCTCATAGTAATTACTAACTAGTTTCATCTTAAGCTGTTTTAATATAATATAGTTAATAGTTTTATATATATAGTACTTAATAAGGTAGTTTATATAGGAATATTATTAGATTATTAAATATTAAATAAGATCTATTATTTTAATAAAGTATTATATAAGTTTTTGAAATCTTGTTTCTTATAGTAATGCTATTTAGAAATAAGTCTTAAATACTTTAATTTGAAATTTATTATAAAAAACCTATATTCCCAGCTTAAGAAGTATATTATCTTCTTTTTCTAGATTGATAATTATATACTTTCTTTTCTTAAAAAAGATACTTTTAAAGTATTTTTATTATTAGTAGATAGGAGGGCTAATAGCTCGCTTTCTATTATAACTATTAGTAGATATATTACCTCCTGAAGTATAGGTTTAACCCTCCTACCTTCTCCTCACTACTATAACTAGCCTCTAGTTAATCTGGAACTAAACCCCTTGTAGCTATAGCTAGTATACTAATCCTATATTAACCTTTTTATAGATAATAAATAACTAATAACTCCTTTTGTGACAACTTCATATTCTTATACTCTTATACCCTTACGCCTTGTACCTATCTTATAGTAATCTTTTTATAGGTAGCTATATAGATTTCGAGGAAATTTCAGTTCTATTATTAAGGTTTAGTTATAGAAAAGCGATAGATTATAGAATACCTAGCTTTTAGTATTCTATTTTATTCTATTTCTAAGAGGTTTATAGAAATTCCTAATCTTATAACCTCAGAATTTACTTTTAGTTATATATATTAGACTTTTAGTTTTAATAAAGTTTCCTCACTATAAACTATTATAATAAAGTCTTCTATTACTATAAGGTTAAATATTAGAACTAGAGATTTAATTATCTGTAATAATAAGTATACTTATTAGTATTTTAACTAGTTAAAACTAGTATTAGTATAAATGCTATTTATAGGTAAAATTAATAGTTAAATCTATATATCAAGTTAAGAGCTAGGATATTATTCTAAGTATAAGGTAAAGATAACTAAATAAATCACTTTATCTCTAAAACTATATAACTACTTATTTAGTATAAATATTAATACTTATAATTTCAAGGTATATATTAATGGTATATAATACATAATAGAACAGTAAGAAAACTAGAGAATATTACATTTTATACTTAAATAATACGCTATTAGAATAAACTAATGATATAACCTGGAAGAAAATAGTAATAGTAATATAGTAGTAATAAATATATTATTTAGATTATAAATATTATAAATGCTTAACTCTAAAGTATTGTATAATAATAGAATATACAAAGATACTTTAACTAATAAACCTATAGATATATAACTAGGAATTATCTGGAGAAATATACCTCTTATATTATCAGAATAGTTTTAGAATAGGTTTGTCTTAGTAATAAACTAAGAACTTAGACTTTGATAGTGATTCAGGAAACGAATAACACTAATATAACATTAAGCCTTAGAATTTATAGAAGCAGGAATAACTAGTTAGAAGTATTTTAGAATAAAATATAAAACAAGTATATTTTCTATACTATTAGAAGTATAGATTAATAAAAGATATATTATTTCAATACTCCTAAATAGTAGCTATAATACGTATAGTATAATCAACTATTATTTATCCTACTAATTCTATTTACTCTATATTAGTAAAATATCTTAGAAACTTAGAAGTTTTATAGATAAAGTAATATATATATTAATAAAAAGTATAATAATATCAATATTAAACTTAGTAATCATATCCAGAGAATTTATATCTATATTATTCATAGCTTAAATATGAATATTCTTTTAACTAAGCTATAGATAAAATATAATATAATTATTTATAATATTCAGAAATACTATATTTATTATAATAAAAATTAGATATAAATCTTTCTAATAGAATAGGAAGAAAACTCTCTAATTCAAAAGATTTAGATAGTAAAAATACTAATAGCTACTTCTTTTACTATAATTTACTAAAAAGCTTCTAAGTATATAGATATATAAGTCTTTGGCTTCATATAGAGAATATTTGGCTCCCAGCTAGGACCTATGCTCCAATTTATCCTATACTAACGGCTATAGCTATAGTTACTTCAGGTTTTTAAATTGCGATATATTTAACCTTAAGTTATATTAGTCTTTCTTACTATTAGCTGACGACAACTTCTACAACAAGCAGACTTTAATATATATACCTTTTCAGAATAAAGTAGTATTTAACAAGCTACCTCTAAGATATATTTAAAGTATTTAGAGTTATCTTTAAATATCCTACTTTTAAGCGCTAGATTCTTCTTTATTACTTTAATTTTATTTTTTTTAATTCTACTAATAGTTTTATCTTCTAATAATATATTAATATTGAATATAATTATAACTATTTTAAGGGGGCTAGAGAAAGTAGTAAAATTACTCTTATATAAAACTAGCTCCTTTAGACTTTTATAAGAATAGTTATAGTTCTTATAATTATTAATAATTTTCATAAGGTTAATATTTACATTGAGGTTATAGGGGTTAAGTATAGTAATAGATAGTAGCTAGAAGTATTCTTATTATTATTATTATTAGTAGTATTATTATAAGATAGTTAACTAGTCTATAGTAATCTATTACTCTCTTTTATATCTATAGCTAGTATTATTAAGATATACTAGTAGTATTATTAATACCTATCTAGTATGAATTGATATTATAAGTACTACTATAGTAAGTTTAATACTTTGAAGCTACTATTAGTATATCAAGTTATAACCTTCTAACTATTATAAAACTTATATTAGTAAGTTTATATATTTAGTTGTTATTCTATTATTTATTAGCTCCTACTTTTAAATTAGAACTAGGTTTAAACTAGTAATTATACTACTAGGTCTTTTTAATTATATTTACCTATAGAGATATATATAGGCTATAATATATAACTAGGTATTTTCCTATTTGAGAAATTATTTACTAAGTGTTATATAAAGCTACCTACTAGGTGGGGGCCTGAATATATAAAACTCTATATATAGATATATATTATAAATATTTTATAATAGAAGAAATTATATAGATTCTTAGCCTAATAGATATTAAGAAGCTATTTTAAATAATAAATAAAAAGATAACTTAATAGTATTATAATGTTAAATACCTATTTGACGTAGTAGTTTAATATCTAGCTGGCTTTTACTATTTTATAGAATTTTACATGTTTAGCCTCCCGCCTAATAGGTAGCCTTATATAACGCTTAGTAAATAATCTCTATAATAAGAAAATACCTAGTTATATACTATAGCTTATATATATCTCTATAGGTAAATATAATTAAAAAGACTTAGTAGTATAGCTATTAGTTTAGACCTAGCTCCAATCCAGAAGCTATATGTATATAGGGGCTAATAGGTAATAGAATAATAACCGGATGCGCGAACTACTTTTAATTTTTTATAGTAAGAATAGTAGGTTTAAATCCCATAGTAAGTAAGTATAACTAGTAGTTATAAACCTTCTAGTTATATAAACTAAGTATAATAACTACTACTAACTATTAGTTCCTACTAATAGCTATCTTAATAGCTAGTAATTATAAATAGCTAGTAATAAGTACTACTAGCTACTAGGTATTAGTACTATGTAATAACTTATTACGATTCTTTAAAGAAGTAACTGTAATAGATATAAGTTTATACTTTCTCTTTATATAGTATACTTTCCATATTTATCAGCAATTATATAAACTAACTATATTGTTACTACTTAAGGTTTCTTCTATTTAAATAGTTCTTCAGCTTTAGTATTATCTATAGGGTTTAAAAGGTAAGAGCTAACTACTAGGTATAACTTCCTTTAAAAAGGTTCCCAAGAGGCATATGACTTTAAATAGATTAGAGATTTTTAATATAACTAATATTATTATATTAAATATAAAAGGGATTTAAGGATTATTTAAGAAAAGTAAGGTGTATTTTATACTGCCTATCTATTGAATTGTAGATTAAGAAATCTATCTAGAAAAAGAAGATAATAATTAAAAATAGTTTTTATTTTAAGAATTATTTAATAGTATACTTTAAGAAGATCTATTAGTCTTATAGAAGATATTCTAGGATTCCTTTAATAAAACGTTGATATAAATAAGTGAATTATTTATAATTATTTTAATCCTCTTTATTAAGAGATTGAGAAGTAGATTATACTTCTACTATAATTATAAAATACTAAATACTATTATAAAAAGACTATTACTTTTTATTATTTATATTAGAGGCTTTCTAGTAGGTAGTTCTGGCGATATAATATATAAAATTAGATATTATTACTTTGTTATATAAGATTAGAATTATGGAAAAGTATTAGGAGAAAAGTATTTTAATATATAGTATAGCCTTTTCAAGTAGTTTATATATCTGTTTAGATTTATAGGAACTTTAGTAATATTCTAATATTATGTTAATCGTATTTTCTTTAAGTTTCTTAATATCTTTATTATAGTATACTTAGATAATATTTTTATTTATATAGTAAGGTTTTAGAAGAATTATAAAGATAAAGTTAAAATGGTTTTTGAAGTTTTATTTATAACTCAATTAGATCCTAACTTCCTTGTATATACCTTTTCCTTGAAAATAGTAAGATATATTAGTTTTATATTTAAAACTAGAAAAGTAATTATTTATGACTCCAAAGGTAAAAGTAGTAAATAAAAGGTTTATTTTAAAAAAAGTAAAAATAATAAAGAGTTTCTTAGGATTTACTAATGATTACTACATATTCATAGGTGACTATATAGCTTCTGTGGGACTTCTAAATACTTTAATAAAATTATAATATTCTATTGAAGGGAAAAGAAAAGAAGTATTTTTACTATTTTGAAAACCTATTTTATAAAAACCCTAGTTTTCAAATATTTCAGCTTAGATCTAGGAACTATTATCAAAATATATTATTTAAAATTTATACTTAGAAATATTGTACCTTAAGGAAATATATAAAAATATTACTAACTAGTCATTCTTTACTTAGAAAAACTATCCCTAGTATAATATTACTACCTAGTCTATAATAAAAAACTAATAATAGTAACATTTTACTTTAATACTTAAAATATAAAACTAAAGGACTTTTATAAGTTCTACGTCTAAATAAACTATAAAAGCCTTAAGTTCTTCATACAAAATAGAAACTCAAAAGATATTAGAGCTAATGAACTAAATAGTTACCTTATTATTAGTTTAAGATTAACTATTTGTTTAGTTATTTAGCTACTATATTAAATATACTATCAATATATATATAAATTATTTCAGCTAATTAGGAAAGTAAGAAAGAATAAAATGAACTAATCTAATTAATACCATTCTTAATTCAATTATATTAGATAGCTATTTTAACTATATAATAAATATAAATATTAAATAGGTTTAGGATTCTACTATTCCAGATCTTCAATAATAATATAGATTTCTAGAAGCTATAAGATAATACTTTATTTCGAAGTAAAAAGTACTTGGGAGTTTACTAAACTATAACTAAAAAAGACTATATAATCTCTATTACTACTAAGATTAAAGTTTAGATTATATAACATACTTCCAATATATTAAGATATTTTATATAGAAAAGCTATATATTGATACTAAGGAATATAGATTATAAATACCAGAATAATACTTTATAAGTAAATATAATATATAAAGTTTATAACTCTTTTCTAATTAACTACTTTAAGAAGAATAATATATTTAAAATAATATCATATTAGTACTACTGGATAGGTTGCTTATAAGATATATAGTATTCAATATGAACTATAATACCTATTGTATTAGTATACTCTTAAAAGATATAAAAGGAAAACTTCTATAGCTATTACTTATATTAGAAAAAGTTGATAGTAACCTTATAATAAACTTTATTACTAAGCTATTTATATCAACTAAGAGTAGTGTTTATTTTATATAAATAATAATAAACTAATTAAATAGATCAATTATACTAGAACTTATTATAATACTAAAGGTAACAAAATATATAGAATAATTCCTAAACTACTGTTCTTAGTTTTATAAGATCTTAAGAACTATTATTAATCATTAAACATATAATTAAACTAGTTATTTTTAGAAGACATTTTATAACTTTACTAGTATAAAGTGATACCTAAATACTATATATTACCTATAGACTAATAAAGCTACTAGATACTTTAATTGAAAAATAAAAATATACCTTTAAATCTAGTATAACAAAAATAGTAAGTAGTATTAGTTACCAGGGATTTTATATTAGGTTTTATGATAGTTAAAAAAAGTAACTGCTATACATTAGGAATATTATAATAGAAATTGATATCTTTAAAGCTAAGAGGAATATTGTAAGTAATAATATAAGTAATATAAGTAAAGTGGGGAGCTTGTAAAGAATATCTTTACTAAAGATAATAGGAGAAGGATAAGTAATAGAAGTATTATAAATATATTTAATATAAGATTTTGGTTTTCTTAGTAATAGTAATATTGAAGAGGGGATTAGAAAAGTACATAATTGAAGGGGAAGTTATAATATATTACAAAAGAGTAAATTCTTTCTCTTTATCTTTCTTATTAATCTTTTTATAGTTTCTTATTTTTTAACCTTTTTATCATTACTACTATAAGTAAAAGAAGAGTAAATAAGTAATAAAAGAATGGCAAGGGAATAAAGAAAGAATATAAGTTTAGTAGAACGCTTATGAGTAGCCTTATTAGTAGTAATTTCTTTATTAAATTCGCAGAAATAGCTTTTAACTTTAAAGACCTTAATAATAGGGGATTAGTAAAGGTTACAAATAGTTATTAAAAGATTGAGAAATAGATCATAATTTACTACTATAGTTATTAGAGTAGTATTATAGTTTACGATAAGAGAATAATATTAGTAAAATAATAAAGTCAAAGGGTAATTACTGGTTAATTTAGAAAGATAAATAATTATATAAGAATAGAATCATTAGTTTAAGTATCTTAAATTAGTAGTAGACTCAAGGTATAATAGTAGTAATAATGTATTAATTTATAATAGTTCTATAAACCGTATAGATGAAAAAAGAGAATTATGATATAATAAACAGCTTTATTTACAAAATAAGCTATAATATATAAATATCTACGTAATGTTAACGAATAAGAAACTTAGACTAATAATATTACTATTATAACTATCTTATTAGTTAGTTAGAAAAAGGGAATATGTATTATAAACCATACTTTACTAGAACTAGATATAACTAATAAAGCTTATTATATTACTATAGATTATAATAAACTTATTTAATATATATTCTATAGCTTTTCTGAAAATTCTTCTTCTTTGACTTAGATTTCTTTAATTGAAATACTTATATATATAACTATATAGAGTTTTACATATTTAGCCCCCCGCTTAGTAGGTAGCTTTATATAACACCTAGTAAATAATCTCTATAATAGGAAAATACCTAGTTATATACTATAGCCTGTATGTGTTTGTATAAGTAAATGCAGTTAAAAGGACCTAGTAGTATAGCGATTAGTTCAGACCTAGCCCTAATATTTAACTATATAAACTATACCTTTTTCAACTAGAATAAATAAGAAGTATAGTATTATAAAAATATAAAACTAAGCCTTTTGCTATATATAAAGAATATTTAATATCTAGCTAAAACTTTTTCTACCTAACCTTATACTAATAGCTATAGCCATAATTATTTCAAGCTTTAAAATATTATATAGTAGTGTTATACTAATGATATCTAGTATAATATTTATAATTCTAGATTATTTTAGCTTTCCTAACTGTTAGCTAATAATAACTTCTATAATAGATTTCAATATATATATATCTCTTTTTAGAAGGATAAAGTAATACCTAATAAGCTACCTCTGATATATATTTGAAATACTTAGGATTATTATTTAATACTTTACCTTTAAATACTAGATTCTTTATAAATAGTTTAATCTTATATTTCTTAGCTATACTAATAGCTTTATCTACTAATAATATTCTAAAGTTAAACTTAGTTATAATTATATTAAGAAGGCTAGAGAGAGTAATAAAACTACTCTTAACTAAGATTAGTTTATTTAGGTTTTATATAGCTAGTTATAGTCTTTATAGTTATTAATGGTTTGAGTAAGATGAATATTAATATTAAGACTATAGGGGTTAAGTATAGTCATAAATAGTAGCTAGAAGTCTTTTTATTATTATAATTATTATTATTAGTAGTAGTATTATTATAGGGATAGCTATTAACTTAAATATATTAAAGTATAAAGAGAGGGATAATTAGCTAGTCTATTATAGTCTATTATTCTCCTTTATTTATATAGCTAGTATTGTTAAAGTATGTTAATATTATTATTATTAGTATAAGTTGATATTATAAATACTACTATAGTAAGTTTAATATTTCAAAGCTACTACTAGTATGTTAAGCTATGATTTATTATATAGATTATCATATAACTTATACTAATAAGTTTATATATCTAATTGTTACTATATTGCTTTATATTACCTATATAGCTCTAGATTAAGGCTAAGTCTAAATTAATTTCTATATTACTAGGTTCTTTTTAATTATGTTTACCTTGAGGGATATATATAGGCTATAGTATACTACTAGGTTTCTCTTTCTATTAGAGAGACTCTATACTAAGTATTATATACAGCTACTTATTAAATAGAAAGCTATGATATAATATATTATAAGAGTATAATAATTTGGTTTAGGCTAATACTTATTCTTTATAGAATATTAGAGATTAGGATAAATGATAGTTTAACTATTTGAATTGTAATTCTAATGCTAATTTTCATTTTCTATTATAATTGATTTATTACTTAGTAGTAGTTACAACTAAGTAGTATAAATATATTACTTTTTAGAAGTTAATATTATATGCCTATATATTATAATTATATAGAGAGTTATAATATTATATATTTATACTTCTTTTTAATAATTTATTTTTATTTTGTATTGTTTTTATTCCATATTCTAAATAGGTTTAAAATTATATTTTATAAATAGTATTAATAGGAGGGGCTGATAGCTTACTTTCTACTATAACTATTAGTAGATATATTACCCCTTAAAGTATAACTTCAGCCTTTTTATCTCCCTACTAACTACTATAACTAGCCCCTAGTTAATCTAGGGCTGAACCCCTTGTAGCTATAGTTAGTATACCTATTTTATATTAACTTTTTTATAGATAATAAATAATTAATAACTCCTTCTATAATAACCTTATATCCTTATACTCTTATATCTTTATAACTATATATAATTTAAATATCTTAGGTTATTTAATTACTACGAACTATAAGTATTCTATTTAAATATTTATTATAATCTTAATATCTATAATTTTAATATTCTCTAGACTAAGTCCTACTTATTCTTAAGATAAAACTTTATACTACTAATATAAAAATTCTCTACTATTAATATAAACTAACTTATAATTTTTATACAAGTATAATAAGATTCAGCTTATTCTTATTAGTAAATCATCTTAATATACTAAATATTT
>QAPF01000796.1:0-18183 GCA_004367935.1 Colletotrichum sidae | reverse complement strand
AAATTATATAAATAGAAACTTTTATAAAATCCTTATTTATAATATTCTTAGGGTTAAGATTAAAGATTTAGTCGAAAAGTATTACTTTAAGATATTAATATAATTTTATAAGAATAGAGATATTTAAAGATACTATTATTATAAATATAGGGGTATTTAGAGTAAGTATTTTATTTATAAGGGTTAATTTAGATATTATTATAAAAGTAGGAAGAATATTTAAAGAGTTTTTAAAAACTTATATAGGTTTCTTAAAAGGTTAAAACTAGAGATATTATAAATCTCTAGTATTAGAAATCTAGTAATAATTTGAAGAAGGTTGTTATATTTATTAAATATATTCCTATAAGTAAAAAGTAAGAATAGTTATTAGCTTTTTAATAGTAGTAGTTAGAGAATATCTTATTTTAAAATTAAATTGAGTATAATTATTAATATTATAATAATAGCTATTTATAAGAAGTTAGTATATAATTTAGAAATTTTTAATAAAGTTTTAAAATAGGGAGGGTCTAAAGTAGCTAAGTAATAAATCTGATAATCCTATATTTTATATAAACTTTAGATATAAGGTTTTTATAATTACTTCTTCTATTATAACAAATCTTATTAATTTGTGGTATAGTAATATAATAGAAGGATTAACTATTAATTAGTATTAACTTATCTAGAGGGTAATATCTACTATATATAATCTTACTATATAAATATAAGGTAGTATTCTAGTTATTTATTATTATTAGTATTATATTATATAGTATGAAGTATTATATAAAATTCTAGATCTATAGTATAATAATTATTTACTAATTATTATATAATTAGCTATAGCTAGCGCTAGATATCTAGTATTTATTACTAGTGGGGTGTAGAGGGCATACTGCTATATATATAGCAACGCGTATAGTGACTATATGCCTAACAGTATGGTGTAACTAATAAATAGATTAAAAGGAAAGGTTAATTTCTGAGAAAAAGATTATTAATATTATTCCTTTCTTATAAGAGTATATATTAAATTTGTTCTTTAAAACTGTTTTAATAATATTATTAGATTTAAAATAGCTTAGACGTTTGATCAAAGACCTAGTAATATTATTATTCATATTAATATACTAGAAATCAATCTAATTATTTTAAATAAGATTTCTAATATAGAAATAGTAAGTCTTAATATATTTAGCTTTCTTATAGAATTTAGTATAGAAAAGGCTAATAGCTCGGTTTCTACTGCAACTATTAGTAAATATATTACCCTGTAAAATATAATTTTAACTCTTAGGAATAATATATTTAAGAAGTAGAGTCTATACTAGTTAGATCTTAGGCGCTAGTACTATTTCTAAAAAGATTCACTTTATTTAAACTATTTAAAATAGGCTTTACATAGGATATTTAGCTATATTTAGCTATATATAATATATTTTACATTTTATCCCTCAATTATATATAATTACTAAGAGTCTTATAATACTATAAAGCTACAAGTTTTAAAGTATATATTATAACGATTGAATATATTTTAAATATTAGAATATCTACTGAAAGTACCTTTTTCAATCTTTAAAAAAGCCAATTAGTAAACTATTCAATATAACACCTCTTAGGTATAAGCTAAGGTTTATAGTTTATAAGATTATTTTAACTTCAAACTAACGTTCTATTCAAATCTCTTTTCAAAGTCCTTTAAAGAACTATTCTTTAAGTAATTTTCTAAAAGTTAAGTAGTATAAATAAGCTTTTAAGATTCTTAAAGGAAGTATTCCTAAGGGTTTTATTTTTATAGTAATAGATTATAAAAAGGATTAATAACTCTTAGTATATATTACTAAAAAGGTCTATATGAAAGATATTATAGATTTAATAGAAACATACCTAAACGTTTATTTAGGGTTCTATAGTTTCTATATTTTAAGAACTTAAGAATACTAATGTAAATAGTTAAGTTTAGTTTATGTAATAGTTTAGAGCCTTAAGTATATTGATAAAATATTCTAATATTAGTATTAGTATATAGAAGAAGATATAGTACTATAAGCTACTAATTTCTATACGTATTTTAGTACTATAGATAAAATATTATTTTAGTATACTATAGAATATCTTCATCTTTTAGACTTAAGTATTTTATTATAAGAAAAGTAGTTAAAATATAATTATACAAATAGTAAAATACAATATATAGAAGTTAAGTAGCTAACTATATTGTTTCTATTCTTAGAATATGTTTATTTTGTAACCTTGGAGCTTTACCAATTTATTCATTAAACAAGATATATATATAAAGCTACATTTTCATAATTTATAGCTATGTAGATTTAAGATTTCCAGATGAAGCTATCTTAGCTATTCTAGAAGTTATGTGATATCTGTTTCAAACCCTCTGGTCTAGTAGGATTAGCTATAATACTTTTAATATATTAGTAAGAACTTAAGCTATTATTTTAATTACCTAAGGTAGTAAAAATACTTTGAAAGTTCAGATAAACATTTATATCCTTTAAAATATAGGTTGAACTATATTTAAGTATATTATTACAATATATATTTCAGTTAGTTTATAAAAGCTCAATAATAGACTTTCTAACTAAAACAAAATTAAGTAATTATTTATTTTAGATCTAGACCTTTTGAGGAAAGTTTAAAGTTTTATATAATAGTAACTATACAATTAGCTTTCTAGTTAGACTATGTATAATATTATATAACAAATATGTTATATAGAGGGACTTTATAGTATTTTATCTAATGCTCTTTCATCTTTAGTTTAAGTATTTTAATTAATATTTTCTAGGATATAGATTATTTAATAATCTCTTAAGGAATTTCTACAAGAAATTGTATGTAGTATAGTTTAAGGCTTATACTAATTAAAAGTTGTAGAAATACTAAGATCTTCATTAAAGGTATAGAAAATAAGAAAAGTAAATTATATTTCCATTATGTTACTTTTTATACTATTCTAGATATAAACTTTGTCTTTTTAAATAGTTATGAAAATGAAGTTACTAATACGATACTAGGCTAAATTATTTATTTTAATTATAGAATAGAAATTATTCTAAAATTGTAACTGTTAATATTTAATATAGTTAGTAAATCTTTAAATACTATATATTCTATGAGAAGTCAACTATTTTAGTAGTATAATAAATATGGTACAAATCTTTTCTTATATATTACTACTATTAGTAGTATACTAAGGATATTATTCTAAAAACCCTAGAAGTATTAAATAACTATAGTATTAATACTAAATATATCTTGGTAAAATGATTCTTAATTATTCTATCTTAACTATATAAGATATTTAGATTACTAATAACTATTCGAAGTGTAAGAGTTAATAGCCTACTTAGGAGGTATATAAGGTTTATAATATTAGTAAAATAAAGTATAAGATTTCCTATATAAAATATAAGAATAGTTCACATATTCCCCTTAAGAAATGTATTATTTTTAATTTCTATTCCTATTATTGAAAGTATAATTGTTATATTTTAGCTCTAATATTTATGGATAAACTACTCATCATTCATAAGATCTCTATTGTATTAAGTATATTAGAAGCATAATAATAGAAGTATTTAAGAGTTTCATTATATATTTTACATACTAGTATAATATTAGTATTAAACTTTATAAATCTAATAAAAAGATCTCTAGGTATAAGAGTCTAAGATATAATCTTACCTTTCGAAGTATTTATTTCAAGCTATTAATTCTATATATTGAGGCCTAATATCGAAATACTAAGTATATTAAAATAATATTTAAAGTATATATAAGAGCTATGAAGTATAGGAATCAGTACTTTACGAATTCTAGCTTCAAACCTTATGGATAGTTATATTTCCTTATAACTAAATACTAATATATTTTTTAAACTAGTAAATACTATATTAGAAGCTTTATAAGATTATTGAAAAGATAATACTATAAGACTAAACTTGATTCACTTCTATATATATAGCTATAAATACTTTATATTTACTATAGAAATAAAACTCAAATATAACTAGTTAATATACTTTAAGAACTATACTTTCATTAGCTTAATTAATTATTCACTTGCTAATCAAAATGAAATGTAGAATCTCGTTTAAAATAAAGCTAAAATAACTTCTGATATTCCTCGTAATAAACTTTTCTTTTGATAGAGATTTAGTTTTTCTATAAGATAACTTTGGATAGTTTAAGTCTGAAGAAGTTTCTTGTTTATTATAGAAGTAAACAACTATAATAGAACTATTCAAAACTAGTTTTACTATTTTTAATGCTTTAGTAAAAACCCCAATAAAACATCTATATTGAAATAAAAAGTAGCTATAATGGTTCAAAGTCTTATATCTATATAATAACTACTTCTAAGATTTATAAGATATTTTTAAAACTAGAAAGTCTTTATAACCAACTTTTCTAGAACTACTTATTATGTTCTTCTATTATTTTATATATAGAAGTAAAACTTCTAAAAAGCGAGGAGCTTAGGTATTTCTAGAGAAAGTTAAATATAAAAGACAGATAAAATACTATATTAGAATAGTTAGGAGATCTTCATCTAAAACTGCTTTTTTAACTAATATTGTTTAAATATTTCGAAATATTCTAGAATACTTATACTTATAGAATAGTATAAATAATTAACTAGAAAGAGTTCTAAGGGTTTGACTTTTTTAAAGACTTTAGAATATAGATATTATAAGTTCTAATAATACTTCTAGCTTTAAAGTAAATTTAATATTAGACAAGACTTAAAATATAGGAGAATACAAACTTTTATTCTAAGAATCTTGCAATAAATATTATTATTATCACTTATAGTTTACTGAGTTATACTTACTTTTCTATATATTCGAACTATAGCAATAGTTAAATACATTTATCTTAGAAGTAATATGAAATTATATTATTGGAATAAGGTTGGGAAAGTATTTATTGAATATTTTAAAGTTTCAAAGTATTATTGGGTTTATATTTGTAAGTTTAATAAATATCAATATATTCTAAAAGTTCAAGTTTAATTAGTTATCTATAGAGATTAATAGTTAGAAGATGACTATAAGATTTATATAATTATGATAATAAGTATATTATCTTAAACGTTTATAATAATTACTAATATCTTTAATCTTAAATTATTCTAAAATAGTATAGTTAATATTTTTATATATCGAGTATTTAACAAAGTCATTTATAAAGAGATATTACTAGATCACTAAATACCAGATAAAGTTTATTTTTTTAATAGAATTTTCTGTAAGTTTTGAAAACCTCTTTTTCTATAGTAATACTACTTGAAAATTGACACGAATACTATTATTAGATAAGGTCTATAGTCAATTCTATCTATAGGGTCAAGAGCTTAGATACTATTCTTAGTATTTAGTATAGAGTAAAAGTAAGTAAATACTACTTAGAAAGAGGTTTTGAATATTCTGACTTTGAATTTAATATAAAAGAATTATATTAATAGCTTTAAAATATATTTTCCTTGTCTCCTATACTAAGAATTATATGCTCATTTTCGTTTAGAGAATACTTCTAAAATAGTTCTATTATTAATAGACTTTGGATAGAAGTATGGGTTTGAGAGAAATAAATATTTATAGTAGTTTCTTAGTATTAAAATTCCTTAAAATCAAATAGTATAAACATTAAAATACTTCTTAAAATATCTATAAAATAGATATAATATATCAAACGGTTTGAAATTCCTTCAAAAAGTAAAGAGCTTTTATTATAATATAATTAAGTTTCTTATATAGAAATCAAATACTACTAATAAGGTATTAGCTTTATTAACCAGATTATCATTAAAATGGAACTAGATTTTACTTATGTAACATATGAATTATTATATTTTAATTAGAACTCTTAAAATAGTTATTATATAAACGCTAAATATAATATATAATATTTCAATAAAGAAAAAGAAACTCTATTTTAAGTTTAGCTATAGAATGATTAATCTATTTACTAACTCTAAAGTTACTATAAATATTAGTCTGGTAGATAATAGTAATAATTAATAAAAAGCTTCTTCATATATATTATATATTTATTTAGAAACCTAATAGTATAGCGAGCTACTAAATAAGATACTTTTACTATTTTCATAACTAAAGTAAAACATTGAATACTATTTTATCTAACTTAAGAAACTATTTGTACTAGTTGTTTTATTACTTTATTGTAAGTAAACTTCATAATAAATATATTTAATCGAAATAAACTATATAGGTTCTATCCTATTGTTTAAATATAATATAATAACTAGTAAATAATAAATTTTATAACTATTAAAATAGTATAACTATATATTAAGTTGTAGTATACTCATATCTATAGTTATGAGTCATAGAAGAAAGTTTAATGGAAATATCTATAGATTAAATATATATTTTGAGGAAGCTTTAAAACTAATAATTTTACGAAACGCTTCTAGAACTACTAATTTAACATTTATATTACTTAGATTCATATATTAGGCTAATTAAATTCTTTAAAGCTATAATACAAAGAAGAACTCTAAGAGAAACTTCTAGTATTTAACAATTTGAATAAAACCTTTAGTTACTAGTTGGACTTTATAAGTCCGGAACTATAGTAATAATAAAATTAAATAAACAACTTAAAAATACTAGATATACTCCCTAGTAAGTAATAAATACCTAAATGGTTTATGAATAGTACTATATTTCTTATTATAAAGACAGAAATGTAATAAAAATAATAAAGCTATAGAAATAACTTCTCACGAAATATAAATAAAAGGTTTAATTAGTATTAGTTAAAAAAGCTAACTTAAAAGTAGAATTCTTAAAGCTAGAGGGGTATATTAGGTATAATATATTTAAGAGATAGAGTTTATACTAGTTAAATCCTAAATACTAGTACTATCTCTATAAACCTTACTCTACTTACAGTATTCGAAATAGAGCGTTACGCAGTATACTTAGCTATATTTAGTTACCTATAATATATACTAGATTTTACTTTCTAATTATATATAATATTAGCCCTCCTACTTTCTACTAACTATTATAGCTAGCCCCTAGTTAATCTGGAACTAAATAGTAATATTTACTAAATTTATATACTTGGCTTTTCCAATAGATAAAAGTACTATGCTTTACTAAACTAAATTATGTTAGAACAAATAGATGAGTAGGTAAATTAACAGTTCAGTTATTACTATAGATAACTGTGAAATCAGGAGACATATAATATAATAAAAGTAGTTTTCTTAATATAAGAACCTATTTAAAATGTCTATAATAATACTAGTTAAATAGAAGGAGAAATAGTAACTCAATCAATAGTATAATTAACTATTTCTAACTATTATTTATAGACATATTAAGATTCTTATAAAGATAGTTTATTTTAGAAGTCTAGCTATATTATTAGAATTCTAGCTTTACTCCTAGAGCTTTAGTTATAATTATAATATATAAGTCGCTGCTATTATTAAATATAAAGTATTATAATTATAGCATATATATCTTAACATAGTATATAAACTATTATAACTACAGTATATAAGCCAAAATATAATATATATTATAGTATAATTATAGTATATCAGCTACTATAACTATAATACATAAAGCGTTATAACTATCTTATATATAACGTAGACTATTTCTAGTATTTTATAAAAAATGAATCTCTATATATTCACTTTATTTACTTAAGAACTACTAGAGGTAAAAGGTTAAAGTAAGTATGTGTTTATGGAGTGATTCTTATACAATATATTTACTTAGAGATATTATAGAACCTTTCATGGCTTCTATTAGAATAATAGAAATAGAAATCTTTTATATATTAGAATAAATCTAATAATCTCCCATAACGTATATTTCGCTAGCATATAGCATATTTATATAAAACTCTATAAGGCTTAGTAAAAAGTAAAAAGGGAAAGATTATATAAAGTTATAAAATAAAAAACTTTGAAAAAGTAAAAGAAGAAAGACTTTGAAAAGATCTCTTCAAATCTAAATATAATATACTTAAATTTTACTAAGTCTAAAGGCTTAATTAAAGTATTGGTAATACTATTTCTTATATTTATTCTTACGGGCTACGCTTAGATAACTAGTTAGAGTTATATCTAAATATCTAATATTAACCCTCCTACCTAAGTAAAACGTTAGTAAGCCCTAAGTAGTATTATATATATAGACCTTTCTAAGTATTTAGAAAAACTTCCATTTTACTTTTTAATTCTCAATAAATAGTAATTTATACTACTTATAGTTAAATAAAGCTAAATCTAACTTTTTATATATTTAGAACTTAGTTTTGTTTACTATATAGATAATACTAGATAGAATATAACTCTCTACTAATAAAATATATAATTTAGTTAAGTAAAACTCTTAAGATATAATATTATATAAGAAATGACTAATGAATTAATATACAAAGTAATAGAAAGTACTAAGGCTTCTCAAGATATCCCTATAAGTAGTAATCTTATAAGTAAATTACTTTAATAATAATTTTAATATATTTTAAACTCTTTCTATTAGAGGATTAATAGATTTATATATAAATTAGCGAGAGGAAACATTATAATAAGTATTTACTTCTAAATAGTTATTATAATAAATATTTCTAATTTATATTAAGACATCTTAATAACTCTTAAAGTAATATCTATTAAATTATTAACTTTTAAAATTAATATTATTATTATATTTCTACTAGTAGCTCTTTATTAGAAGAACTTTTTTTCTTATTCCTAAAGCTTTTAAATAAATAAAAAGAATACTAAATATAAGCCTAATAGATAAAAACAAAATTTCAAATTAATTATTATTTCTTTAATAAGAAGGGGCTAATAGCTCGCTTTCTACTATAACTATTAGTAGATATATTACTCCCTAAAGTACAACTTCAGCCCTCCTACCCCCCTACTAACTGCTATAGCTAGCTCCTAATTAATCTAAAGCTAAACCCCTTATAGTTATAGCTAGCATACCTACTCTACATCAACCCTTTTAACAATAAATAACTAACAACTCCTTTTATAACAACCTCATACTGAGATTTCGGTTCTATTATAAAGGATATAGAAAAACGATAGATTATAGAACGCCTAGCTCTTACAAATACTCTATTTTATTCTATTTTTAAGAAGTTTATAAAAGTTTTCAACCTTATAACTTTAGTAGTTACTTTTAATTATATATATTAAGCTCTAGTTTTAATAAAGCTCTCTCTATATAGATTATTACTATAAAGTCTTCTATTATTATAAAGTTAAATATTAGAACTAGAAGTATAATTATTTACAATAATAGGTAATTCTATTATTATTTTAATTAGTTATAAACTAGTATTAGTATAAATGCTATTATTAAGTAAGATTTATAGTTAAATCTATATCTAAAATATAAAGCTTAGATGATATTCTAAGTATAGAGCAAAAGTAATCAAATTATTTCTTTAATAATAATTAGGAATATTAGTATTTAATCTACTTCTATCTAAATTGTAACTTTTAGTAAGTAGTTAAGACTTTCTATTTGATTAAAAGATTAGAAAACGCCTATAATTCAGATAATTTCATAAAATATTTTAATAAGACTTATTTAAATCTAAATAACTAGTTTTATACTATTATCTAATTATAAAACGTCTAGTAGAAAGAAAATAAATATCTAATTACTTTCTGACTTTAATTAAAGAAAGTTCTAGTTAATATTAGAAAGTATATATAACTAGATATAATTCAGATTTCTTTACTGAAATATATACTACTCTTCTACTTTAAAGAATTATTCATTATAATTAATCTTCTTACTAAATATAATCTCTAATTATAAAAAGTTTAAAATATAACTTAGAAGTTTAAATATATATAAAAGAGATATCTATTTATTCTTAATTATCTTACTAAGAACGTATAATTTACAACATAAAAAGTAATATTATAACAACTAGAGTAATTAAAGATTAATAATAATATTGAAATTCTAATAGTTTTTCTTCTATTCCTAAGGAGTATACTAAGGACTACTTAGATACTTATTAATATTATAAATTTAAAACAAAAGATTATATTTTTCAAACTATATAATATAGAAATACAAAAGAACTATTATAAAAGTTATCAAGATTATCATTACTATAGATTATATTAGAGATAACTAAAGGGATAGTATTTCCCTACTTAATAATAGTCAGGATTTAAAAAGAAGTAACTCTAAAATAAAGTAAAACCTTAGAGTTAATAGAACTAGAAGTAATAAGACAGGGAAAAAATGGGAGAAAGAATAAATAAGTAGCTAGTAATTAGCTATTATCTAATCTAGAATTAATAGAAGTTATTCTATTAATATACTTATTAATATAAATTGTAATATTTATATTATTATTAATATTTTTTTATAAAGAAACTTTACTTCTTACTAGTTGATAAGTTAAAAGAATAGATAAGAAGATATATTATTTAACTATTACCTAATAATACCTAGGGGGTAGTTATTTTAATATTAAGGATTAGTAGCTATATATAGAAAGTCTATATTTATATTATAAGAAGTCTCTAGCTACTTTTGTATTTTAAAGAGCTATAGATAGAAATTAATTATATTATTTATCATACTAAATTTTTACAAATAGCCTATAGAAAGAATAAGATAATAGCTAATTTAAAGTATTGAGATAAATTAGTAAAATTTGGAGAAATCTAATTAGCCTATCTATTTAATACTCATTTATTTCTATTTATCTACTAGTCTGCTATATAGTATATTAATAAGGCACTAAACCTTTACTAAATTATATCAATTAATTTGATAGATATTAAAAAGGTATTAGTTTTAAAAATAGAAACAGACTTAAAGGATTATATCTCTAAAGATATCTTAAAAGAATTCTTAGATTTCTTCTATTTAAATATAACATACTAATTACCCCCTAGCTAACTAAAAATAGACTATAAGATTCTATTAATCTCTTATAATAAAGAATAAAAACCTAAGTTCTTATAAAGACGTTTATATAATATATTATAAGAAGAATTTTTAATATTCAAGAAGACTTTAGAAGACTTTTTAATAAGGAGTCTATTCAAATAAGTAAGTCTTCTACTAATATACTAGTTTTCTTTATAAAAAAACTAAGTAGAAAGATATATTTCTATATAGATTATAGAATTCTCAATATAATTATAAATAAAGACTATTACCCCCTTCTTCTTATATTAGAAATATTTTAGTAAGTTATTACAGCCTATCAATATACTAAGCTTAAAGTTATTACCATATTCTATAAGATTAAAATTAATAAGATAAATTAGGAGAAGATAATCTTCTAGATATATTATAGCTTTTTTAAATAGATAGGATGCCTTTTAAAACTTACTAATATCCTATTATACTTTAATAATATATTTATAGTTATTTATAGTCATTCCTAAATAACTTAATTATAATATATGTTAGTAATATCCGTCTTTATGCTAATAATACATATTAAAAATATAAAGAGAAAGTCTACTAAATACTTAGCTAACTTACTAATCTAAGTCTAAAGTTAAATCTTAAGAAGTATAAATTCTCTATTATAATAATTTAATATACTAAATTTATTATCTTAACTAGGAAAAACCTTTTATATAACTTCGAAAAATAAGAAGCTGTTACAAACTAGCTCTCCCCTAAATTATTAAAAGATATTTATAATTTCCTTAAATCTATAAATTACTATAAAACTTTTATATTATAATATAATACTATTCTAAAAATCCTAAACTATCCAATATAGAAGTATATACCTTTAGACTTAAGACTAAAATAATAAGAAACTTTTTTCATATTACAATACCTTTTTACTATAGATTTAGTCTTACAGATATTTAATCCTAATTTTCTAATTATAGTAGAAACTGATTATTCTAAGTCTATTTTAAATAGTATATTAATTTAAAGTAATAAGATTAAAATAAGACACTTAGTAGCTTTCTATTTTTGAGATTGAACTACTATAGATTTTAACTACTTTATTTATAATACGAAACTCTCTATAATACTAACTTACTTATAAATATAAAGAGTAGAACTATAGAATACTAAGAAGTTTTAAATCTTTACTAATTATAAAAACTTTAGATATTATATAAAAAAGTACTAACTTATAGAGAAGTAGAATTAGTAAGTAGAAGAATTATCTTAATATAATTTCTATTTTAAATATTAACTAGATATTTATATTATAGCTTTTAATACTTTTTCTAAAAGGGAGTAAGATATTTTGAAGATATAAGATAATAAAAAGTAATAGAGATAAGTAATATAAATTATCCTAAATACTATTATCCCTATAAAACTTTAAGTAAGATAAATAAATATTACTAATACTTAAGCTTTTAAAAGGAGACTAAACCTATAGAAAAAGTAAGACGATACTATTAAAAAAGACCTCTTATATTAATAAGTCTTTATAGTAATTTAATAAAAAGAATATAACTCTCTTCCTAATTTCTATATTAAAATTTAGGTTGCTAAATATACTTTTAATATAAAGAGGTAGTTTACTTTTAGAAGTAGACTATAAATGCATAATAGTAAAAATAGTAATAACCTTCTTAATTAACTTAAGACTAGACTAATATAAGAATTATATAATTCCTTCCTAATAAGACATTGAAAATATAATAATATATTAGAAATTATAAGTTGTTAGTTCTTCTAATCTAAATAGTCTTAAAATATATACTGATTTATATAAAATTATAATATATGTGGGGGAATTTATATCTAGAAGTAAGTAAAAAAAAGATTCTTAAAGTCCCTCCTAATATTTAACTAATTATAATTAGATCTATTAATAAATTCTATTACTAACATATTTCTTATAAGAAAGTAAATTAGCTACTACTTCTGAATTATTATAAAATAACTTAATAAGGCTTTTATATTAGAAGAAATAAATACTACAGGAATAGAAGTATAGACTTAGTAATTCCTTGAATATTATTATAAATTCTATAGTATACTATATCCTATTATAAATAATAAAAATTCCAACTAAATAAGTTACTTATAGAAAGAATTCTATTGTCTAATAGGTATTATATATCTATTAAATACTACTTACTACTTATAGATAGATAGAACTATAAAGTAGTATAATTAGGAAATCCAAATAGTCTCAAAGGCATTTATATATTAATTATAAGATAATAAGGACGACTTACTACTTATTATATAACTAACTTTTTATAACTAGTAGTATAATACTATAGGAATAATATCTTTCTTTATAAACTATAGTTATCATATTAACTATACCTTAATAATTAAAGAAATAGTGCTAACGCCTAATAGTAGTAGAAATACTACCTATAAGTTAGTTAAGAAGATATAATTACTAATAATATATATTTATATTAAAATAGTAACTAACTAATAAAACCTAGATACCTAGATAAAAAACCTTAGTCTCCTGTTAACTAGTATTAAGTTAGTAATAAAATATAATTAAATATTTCTAACTATTAGTCGCCAAAGCTAAACTAGAAGCTAGCTTAATTATATTATAAATATATAGTAATAAAGGTTTTATTACTATATACTATTAAGCTAGATCTATTAAAGTCTATCTATCCGTAATTATATATAGATATCTTCTAAAGAGCTACTACTAATCTCCTACTTAAAATAAGTAATTACTAATAAGTAGCTACTACTACTAATAAATAATAATAATAAGACTAAGTAACTAATTAAAAATATTCTTACTATAAGAATAGATTAAATAGGTAAACGATACTACTAAAAAGCTCTTATGAAGTAGAAAGAATATATAGATCCTATATAAGAACTAATTAATACTATTATAAATAAAGTAATACTAGAATATTACATAGAAGTAGATAAACTAATAGTAAATCATAATAGTAATTTAACTTATAACTTATAGCTAAATAGTAATTAGAGAAGAAGGAGGTAATATTATAAGTTATATTTAAGAAACTAACTAGAATTACACCTAGGTATTTAATATTAATGTTTCTATCTGAATAGGGTTTTAATAAGCCCTAAGTGGTACTATATATATAGATTTCTCTAAGTATTTGTAAAGGCGTCTCTTTTACCCCTTAGTTCTAAATAAATAGTATTTTATACTACTTATAGTAAAACAAGCCTAAGTCTAACCCTTTATATTTATATAAGATAAAAAGATTCTTTTATCCGTTAAAGAATGTCTTATAATATAATATTTTATATCTATATATTTTATTTTCTTACAAAATTCAGAGTTCTTCAGTAGTCTTTTTACTATTAAATTATTTATAAACATCTCCGGCTTTTCAACTTAAGATAACTCTAATATTAAATAAATATAAGTATATTTATTATATGAATAGGTTATTTCTTTAAAAGTATCGAATAGAAATATATATTGAAGTTGAGAAAGAGATAGAGTTACCTTTTTGCATTTTATAATAGAATCATGTATAATATTACTATTTCTTTCTAAATAGAACATATCAAAATAAAAAGATTTTGTATTATTTAGATCTCTTCCCTGATTGAAATTAAAATATTTATAATACTTTTGATAGAAAATATATCTTTATAATTATAGGTAAATCTATATTCTTTATTATACTTTAAATAATTCTATATATAGTGAAGAGGTAAAAAATGATTTCATTTCAATTTAAAATAAATTCAAAATACGTTATTACTATAAAAGTAATATTAAGCCTTATCGTTAGAGATAAATATAATAGAACTCCTATTTCTGATGAAACTTTCCAAATATTAGATTCTAAAGTTCTTTCTTCATTTTTAAATGACTTAAAGTTATTATACATAGGAATTTTATATTTATATATAGTTTCTTTTGTAGACTCTTTAATAATACTCTTAGTTTATTTATTCTGATTGATAATAACTATTTCTTCCTCTTATTCTATAGATAAATTGAAATTAAGACAGATAGAAAGTTCTCCCTAATTCTAAACTTTTTTTTCTATTTTAACAGATTATATATATAATTAGCTTTTTTTGATTATTAATAGTTAGTAATGTAATATTAGTATAATAAGCTAGAATCACTATACAGAATGTTTTATTTAAAATGAGAACTGCTTTATTGTAAAGAGAAATAACAAATCCTAGTAAATAAAAAATATTCTTAAAATAATTATGTTAAAGTTTGCAATTCTATTTTAAGTTATATAATACTATATTTCATAAAAAGAAATATAGTTTTTATTAATTTTATAAACATTTATATTAGTTGTATTATAAGTCTTTAATCTATTTAAAATTATATACTTGTTAGGAATCCTTTAAAGAAAGTTATCCTTAGTAGTTAACTCTTACCTTATAAACCCTATAGATACTACTAGTACTAAAGAATTAATTAAATAGAAGATACTTCAAATAGTAAATATAGTTAGTATGAGAATAAATATAGTATAAAGACTATTAGGTAACTATACCGGATTATATAAAATCCAACCGTTCTATTTATATGCATTTAAGTATTTCATTCTACTTTGAATAGATTATACCTTTTAACAACCTATATTTAAACTATATATTATATTATTTGTTTATTATAGTTATAAGCTTAGTAATATTTAATTACCTTTTGAACTACTCTTAAATAATAAGTATAAAGGAAATTCTTTTTAATTTATTATATTAGTTTTTTAACAAACTATTTAAAAATAGTATATTTAATTATTAGTAGCTTTAATATAATAGTAAAGCTATCTAATAGTTCTAACTTTAAGTATTAGTATATTATATTATAATTCTATATAATTAGTTGAAATATTTAGAAGTATATCAATCTAGATATTAAATTAAATCTCAATATATTAAAACTAATTAATCTATTTAATTTTAATAAATAAAATATCGAAGAGAGTGCTACTTAATAGATATTTAAAGATATTAAAATCTTTATTCTTTTAACTATTGATATTTTTAACTATTATATTGTAGATCTCAAGTTTTGAATAATTTGAGAATTCAATTATGAGAAGATGAAGAAATACTATAATATAATTTAAATATAAATTGACATTATAATTAATAATAGTTTTCTAATAGTTATTCAAATAGAAGTATTTAATAATAATAATATCTTTTTTTAAATTCTTCTAAGAATTCTAAAATAATAGTATATTTAGAATAATTTAATTATATAGTAATAAACTAGAGTAGAATATAAGAAACTTTTAGAAAAAGTTAATTTGAATATTTCTAATTTAATATAATATGATAAGTAGTATGCTTTTTACTTCTTAGTAGTTATATATAATATTCTGAATATTTAGGGAATCTTTATTATTAAAAAGTAATTTTAAATGATTAGTTAATATATTTCACCTAATAAGATAACAAGGTAATATTAGAATATTATTAAGAGAAATATTCTCAATTTAGATATTAATAGTTTAATTAAATATAGAGATATACCCTCTATTTTATTTTATACTAATGAAGTTTTAATAAAAAGCTATAGTAAAATACTATTTATACTAGTTATTCTTATAGGAAAGTTAGATAAGATATTTCAATTAAACATAAAGTATTTATATAATTTTAAAAGCTATTTATATCTTTTAGAAGATTATAGGTATATGAAGTATACTATTATAGACTTATATATCAGATTCCTATATATTTAAATAATAGTTACTATTTAAAATAGTATTATAAATAAAATAAAGAATTTAGAGCTTTATATTCTCTATTAGAAGTTAGTAATAAAAGAATAGCTAAATTCTAAAGGATAGATTAATAAGATTCAAGAAGTACTTTTAGATATTTTAAAAATTAAAATAATTTCTTTAAATCATAAGTCTAATAATAGGAGTTATTTTCCTTCTAATTTAATATATATTAATATTAATTCTTCTTTCTTTAAGAAGTTAATTGAAATCCCCTTTAAGATCTTTTCAGCTATTTAAAGATCTTACTTATTTTTAATCAGTATAATATACAATAGCTGAAAAATAATTTATATTATTAATTTAATAGATTTCTTTAAAAAGGAATCTTTTAAGTTGAATAATAAAGTAGATATAGTTTAATATAATTTAACCAACTTCTTTAGAATTAGATAAAATAAATAAATAATTAAAAATATCTTTAATAGTTTAAATAAGAAGAATATACTAGATTTAATATTAGATCATATAGTTTATATTGAAAACTTTTATATTAATGTTATTTTAGAAGTTCTACTTCTTATTAAGATTAAAATCTAATATATAAACTTCAATTGTATTCTTAAATTTAGTTCAATTGATTAATCCTTTATTATAAGATGATTATTTAGAAGGTATAATTTTATATTCTTTGAATATAAGCTAGTTTCAGATTATCTTCTAATTTATTTAAATAATTTAAATATTATTATAAAGTCTCTAAATATATTATTCTTTTAACTTTATTTAAAGATAGTTCTTCTAAAAGTATAATTAGATGATACGTATATATAATACTTTTAAACAGGATATTTAAATTAGAATATTCTTGATTATTTAATCTTTAATACTTAAGAGATAAAGATTATAAGATTAAAGTAATTCAACTATTATTATTATATAAGAATCTATTCTTAATAAATTATCTCCAGATGAATTTTAGAATTATACTTAATTTACTTATTTTGTTACATTATTTAAGATTGATTTAACCTTTCTAGAATTTATATAAGTAATTCTTAAGTATTTATTATTAAAGCTAAATTGTTAGGTTTTCTCTTTATATTTATATTATTTAATAGATTCTATAATTCAGTCTTTTGAATATTAAAAATATTTAAAGGTTAGATAAAGTTATAGAAAGATCTTTTAATATATAGGCTTTAATGAAATATAGAGAGAATTATAATAATAATTAATGGAGAAACTAATTATTAAATATAAAGGATAGAATAAGGGATTAATTTCAAATTATTTCTTTCTTATATAATAAAACTAATTAGAATAAGTAAGAATATTGAAAAAGAACGAATTATTGAAAGAATAAAAAGAAAAAAGGCTATAGAATCATTATTTAAATTCTGAATAGAATTAATTTAAATAGTAATTATATTATATAATATATTTCTAAATATTTAAAATAACTAGAAATTATTATATAAAGTTAAAGAAGTTTGATTAAAATAGTACTTTTATTTATAGGT
>QAPF01000795.1:0-18034 GCA_004367935.1 Colletotrichum sidae | reverse complement strand
TTCTAATATTCTTAAAAGTATATAAGAATTACTATTATCTTACTACTTAGTATTAAATAGCTTATTAATTAATATATTATATAATAATATAAAGAAGTTATAAGTAATATTCTTTTTATTTTCTTATAATATATATATAGGAGTTTTAATAAGTAACTTAAATATATTAGTATTAATATACTTCTTAATTTTATTTATTCTGAGTATAATATTAATTAATACTAGTTAAGAAGATTAATTTAATTTACTTTTAAGCTTTAGGATTAATAAAGTAATTATTTTATAGTTGAAAGTATTAGTTATTATAAGGTTTAAGAGTCTATAGGATATATAGTTATAAATATTATTATTTTTCAGATTATTTAAAAGATTAATTAGAAAATAAGAATATTAATAAAAAGAAATACTATTTTATTTATAAATAATAAATTAAAAGTAGCTTAAGCTTATAATTTATATAACTTTTAACTAAGAAGTTATAATTTGAAGTAATAATAATCCTATTAATAATATCTTTAGAAAGAAAGCTTTATAATATAGAAGTAAGAAAGTAAATTTCTAGGCTATAGTATTTAGGCTAGTATATAATATAGGTATTTATAGTATGTGATATATATAGCTATAGGCTTACCCCTTAATATATTATTTACTAGGACTTATATTTTAACTATTTAAAATCTTTTAAATATCTTAAGTATATTAAACTATTTCAATATTTCCTCTTAATTCAATAGCCTTTTAATATAATAAGACTTATACATATATAAAGTTAGAAGTAAAATCTAATTTATATTATATATAACTAAATGTAGTTATATATATTACATAAGGCTCCATTTCAAGTAGTTTAAGTCAGGCGAGGCCTATGAAGACATCACCGGCACCCAAGGTTTAACCGGTGCAAATTCTGCCCCTCGAGTGCGTTATTCCTGACAATACTGTCATAAATGCGGTGGTGCGCGCGTAGGGGCGTATGCGTTATTATTGGTATTATTATAGTTATAACATATGCATTTCAGTAGCAGGAGCCACAGGAAGGTGCTATTGCCCTAGGCTATATTTATAGCGGTAGCCCACAGTAGTATTACTTCTAACATACCCCCCCAGCTATATAGCGTCACTAGTATAGCTAGCTATATAAAATAATATATATAAAATAAGACTATTCAGAGCCTATAAAAACTATATAACAGAAATAGTAAAAAATATCTTTAGATATCAATAGTAAATAGTAACTATCTTTATAATAATTTATATCTTATCACCCTTATTAAACCTCTAGTATTTAATAAGAAGAATAATACTATTTACAAGCTATATTTACTAAAATTCACCCCCCAGCTAATAATATATAGCTAGCTAGATATAAAAAGTATTAAAATAATGAAAAATCAAAATAATAAAAAACCTAGAACCATCCATTTTAAGCATAAAAACTATTTTAAATATAAAGCCATTTTAAGTATAAAACTATTTAAAGCAGAAAGGACTTTTAAGTAGTAGTACTATAATACTATTATATATATAAATCTTCTACCCCTTATAAAAATACTAATTACTTAAATAGTCTTCATACTTCCTATTTTAAATATGAAGCTATTTAAAGTAGAGGGGACCTTCGAGTAGTAGCATTACAGTACTATTATATATATAAATCTTCTATATTTCTATAAAGGTACTAAATACCCTTATACTTCTTATAATAAGCCTTTAGCCTTAATAATAGCTAGTATTATAAGTTTCAGATACTACCCTAGAGGCCTAATATCCTTATTAAGGTAAAAATAATAGTCTAATAAATATACTACAAAACCACATACTAAGTATTTATTATGCTAGCGTTTAACTATAATAAAGTAAATAATTAACTTATTATTATCTTTCTAATCATAAGGTGTAATAAAAAGTAGTAGCCATTTTATTACTCTTATTAGTATAATATCACAAATACTAATAAGAACCTTATAATAATTAGGTATTTTGACCTAGTTCTAAATCTTATAAACTATTATTTATATTAAAATAGGAATATTCAAAAAAGCCTAGCACAATTAATTTAGCTATAAACCTATAACCTTAATTTTAAGTATTAAAAAACCTACCTAGCGGGCAATTAGGAAGTTATCTTCCTATTATAAAAACTATTGTTAAAAATCTTCCTAATTATCGAAATCAGGATCTTATAAATATTTATAATATTACTATAAAGTCTCATAGAGCTATTAATCTAGTAATAATACGGTATATTTAGTAAAAACCTCAAGCTACTACTTAAGGGACTTATTAGGAAAGTAGTACTAAGCGAAATACTTAGAAGTAATACTACTTGTGATAGAAGCTTGAATATCTTTCATAATATCTTTAACTTAATTATATTCTTAAAAGTCTATTTAATAATTATATCGAAATTAAGTATAGATTTATATATCTTCTAATAATAGTTCAGAAAGTATTTTTACTAATACTTATAGGTTAGCTTTAGTTATAAATATAGTAATAAAAAATATCTCAAACTTTACCAGTAGAAGTAGTATAGCTATAGCTTTATTAAAATTAATATAATCCTATAAGTTATAGTTATATATAGCCGTTTTGATATACTAGATCTAATGTAGCTAGTCTTCAGAATTATAAAGAAAAAATAATCCTTCCTCAAGCTTCAAAGCTATTGTAATATTCGAAAATTAATCGATAAAAATAATATAAACGACGTAAAAAAGGGATGCTCTTTTTTCAGTATCGTAAGACTCTTAATTGTCATAAATACGGTGGTGTGCGTGTAGGGGTGTATGCGTTATTATTGGTGTTGTTATAGTTGTAACGTGTGCGTTTCGGTGGCAGGGGCCACGGGAAGGTGCCATTGCCCTAGGCCACACCCATGGCGGTGGCCCACGGCAGTATTATTTCTGACAAATACCTTCAGACCCAAAATCAACTTCCCCAACATCACACTGCTCCAGGGCGCACTCTGACTCACCTATGACGGTTATCCAACTTCAGCTTTGACCTTCGACATGTAGTGGAGAATGTCTATAATCAAGCCCATAGAGACTCGCACGGTAAGATACAGTGCCTTCGCCGGTGTTTATGGCACAGGCTCTAATCAGCTTAAAGGTCCACCAAATACAGTCGGGGCAAGTTATAGTTGACCTCTGCTCTGTCGTCAAAGAGTTGCTCGAAAACAGCATTGACGCCGCCGCTACCAGTATAGGTAAGTATAGATCTTGCTGTCCCTCTGATTCGCGGTTCTGATTGCTTTTTGCTTAAGACGTCCGCTTTAAAAACCAAGGCCTCGATTCCGTTGAAGTTCAAGACAACGGATCGGGTATTTCGCCAGACAGTTACGCTAGCATTGCCCTGAAGCATTATACCTCGAAGCTACATACGTACTCAGATCTTGCCACTCTTCAAACTTTTGGCTTCCGTGGTGAGGCGTTGTCTTCACTGTGTGCTCTGTCCCACCTTAGCATCGTCACTTGCCTCCCCGACCGTGCCCCGAGAGGTACAAAACTCGACTTTGAGCCCTCGGGCAAGCTTAGTGGTAGTCACGTCGTTGCCGCTCAAAGAGGAACTACCGTGCTGGTTGAAGATCTCTTCCACAATCTCCCGGTCCGCCGTTGCGAGCTTGAGCGTAACATAAAGCGAGAATGGACCAAGGTTATCGCACTTTTGAACCAGTACGCATGCGTTCAAACTGGCCTCAAAGTGACCGTCTCCCAGCAGCCCAGGAAAGGCAAGCGCGTCGTTCTCTTTTCAACAAAGACCAATCTGACCATACGCGAAAATCTCATAAACGTGTTCGGTGCAAAAAGCATGACGTCTTTGGTAAAGTTGGATTTGTCCCTTGTGTTCAGACCTACGTCTGCGCCAACAAGGCCAGGCACCACTCGCACAGGAAGCGATTCGACGGAGGTCTGCATCCAGGGCTACGTGAGTCCACCCTCTCACGGCGAAGGTCGTCAAACGCCCGATCGTCAAATGTTCTTCGTCAACGGTAGACCATGCGGACTGCCGCAGTTCGCCAAGGTCTTCAACGATGTGTACAGGTCCTATAACGCCACCCAATCTCCCTTCGTCTTCGCAGACGTCAGGCTAGATACGCACCTTTACGATGTCAATGTCAGCCCAGATAAGCGCACGATTCTCTTGCATGATCAGAGCTGTTTGGTGGAGAGCCTAAGGGAAGGCCTGATCTCCTTATTCCAATCTCAAAGCTACTCCATACCCGTGGCCCAGTCTTCGACCCCCAAACATCGTTTGGAAACGTCAGTGATTGCAGATCATACCGACGATGGTTGTTCATGCGCAGCACATGATTTTCCACCAGCAAACCCCACATCAGACACCGCACCGGGGGCTACTGCGAACGGTGACTCCGACCCAGTCAATTCGTGTGAAGAACCTCTGTTACAGCCCGGGTTAAATGATTGTACCCGTTTCGCCAGAGGCGCAAGCCTTCCCCCCACTGATTCGCTATCGCAAAGCCCTGTCAGCCGCCGAGCAGACCGAACCCCAGATACTGGCATCCCATCCTCAAGCTGGACCAAGGAGGGCCAGCAACTTTCAAGTCACGAGGCGGCGGGTGCTGAAGACCATCACCACGAACCTGGATCTCTCTCTCAGGGGGGAGGTTGTGGCAAGGCTGAAGGCTCTCTGGGTGAGGAACACGAAGCAATATGCCAAATAGGCCAACCAACAATGACGCCCGAAAGAGTACTGGACCCTCCTGCTCGACCTTTGGAATTGGGTCGTTCAAAGAGTGCAGATCTAATCCGGGGAAATGCTCCAGCCGCCCATGATGAAGACCTGAGGAGGGAGGCACAGATTACAGCCATTGCACCGTTGAAGACCACATGGAACGACTTCCACACGTCGACTTTCACTTCTCGGTTGTCTAGACGCCGTACACCAGAGATTGCCACCGTGGCTATTGACAATCACAGTACCGCAGCTTCGAGTGACATATCCTCCAAAATGGCCAGGCTGCAAGCCAAGTCGGTCCGCCGGCCTGTGCTGCCCAACAATACGGCGGAATGCTTCGTAAAGGATTCCTTTGCTTCTAGACTGGCCGACATATTTTCCGCGACCCGAAAGCTTCCTGAGCAGCCTAGCTCACACTCTGAAACAGGATGTCTGGATGAGCAGGGCATTAGACATGCTGATCGAGAAGAGGCAGATTATTCCGACTTATTGCTGGCCAGTCTTTCATCCGACAAGTCTATCCCCAGAGCTCAGACTGAGAGCTGTAGCCCTACTTTTGCTTCTCCGACTGGCGCCAGATTTAAGGATGAGCCATCAACTTCACTCGACGGAACAAAAGCACGGGAGGATGAAGGTGAAGACTCAGCACCGTCAAGGATCACGCGCCACGAAAATAGAGAACCAGGACGCAAAAGACATGGCCCTGCAGCCCACACGAGGCGTAAGGACGCAACACTCAGCCTCAGTCAAGATGTGACGTTGGATACAGGAAACCTACGGCAACAAGTCAACTCATGCGTGGCACACCAGCTGAGTGTGCCTGGACAGCAAGTGTCATCAATGGCTGAAGGCGAATTCGAGTCCGCAAATGCCGACGAAATGCTCTCGCTAACTGTTTCGAAGTCCGACTTCAAAACTATGACCATTGTTGGCCAATTTAATCTTGGTTTCATAGTTACCATTCGCCGCGCACCACGCGAGGGCGATGGCCATGCCTTGGGTGGCGATGATGAGCTTTTCATCATTGATCAGCATGCTTCGGATGAAAAGTACAACTTCGAGCGGCTACAGTCAACGACCGTGTTACAGTCACAGCCGCTTGTCTACCCCAAGCAGCTCGAGCTCGCCGCTTTGGACGAAGAGATAGTGGTGGAAAGTACTGCTGCGTTGGAAGTCAACGGCTTCAAGGTGGAAATAGATGATTCGGGCCACAAGCCTGTGGGCTCGCGATGCCGGCTTGTGGCGCTACCCCTGAGTCGAGAAACGACATTCACCTTGTCCGATCTTGAGGAGCTTATATCCTTACTTGGCGACCATCACGGAAAGACCAGCTCCGCCCCGCGTCCTTCGAAGGTTCGATCCATGTTCGCTATGCGTGCTTGTCGCAGCAGTGTCATGATTGGCAAGGCTCTCACACATCGGCAAATGGAACGGCTTGTTCGCAACATGGGTGAATTAGACAAGCCCTGGAACTGCCCCCACGGGCGACCAACGATGAGGCATCTCAGTAGGTTGGGTTCTTGGGAAGAGAATAGTTGGGCAGAAACTTCGCGTCGTGTCAATTGGGTCAAATACGCGGGCGATTAGATGAAGGGCGCCTGGCATGGAGTTGGAAGACAGACATGATCAGGCCATTCAACCATGTGCTAATTGCCTCAACGCCAGGCTGCTTTTGATAACAAATTTGCATCAGCATTCCGTCTGCTGTATCTCTTGCGTTCCCCCGTCTTACCGCGCCGCGAAGACAAATCCTCACGACTGAAATGGCGCTACAGATGGTCCCCATGCCCTTTGAGGCTCGTTTTTGCCATTCCGAACCTGGCCCCAAATGCAAACGCCGTTGCAATCATGAGCGACGCAGGACCCTTTATCGCGAGAACCTCCCTTTGGGACCAGTAGGACCCTCCTCGACAACCTGGCCGCTTACGTTCCGTCGTTCAAAGGCTTGTGAGTGTTGATGATTCTCAATGTCGTTGCCGGACGAGACATGGCGGTTGGTGCCGATCAAAACCGGTGGCGTTGCAGGCCGAAGTTCACCGTAAGGCTTGGAGTAGCAAAAGTCGGCTTCAGGCTGAATGCGGCTGTCGCGAAGTCGTGGCCAACGCTGCCCACCAACCGAGACCAGCATGTTTTCGGAATTGCCATTGCCGCTGACGACTGGCGGGTCCCTGTTGGTGTCGGACGCGGTGGCGTTCCCCGCTGTATAGAACAACGTCTTGGGCTTCGACGGGAATTGGACACTGGGTGAAATGAGGTTCAAGGGCGGACTTTCGCCGAGGTGGGTCTCATATCCAACGCCGGCGACATGTTTCTCGTCATGTTCCGAATTCGAACACTCCTGATTATATCGCTGGTCTACAACCTCATAGGAATTTCTGGCTGTGCACCTCTTTTCCTCGGCAGCAACGACGACATTCAGGGTACGATTGCGCTTGTGTGTTCGAGATATGAGCGAATCGCTGGTATACCAGGTCTCTGTGAACTTGCCCACGGGATAGTCTGGAGAAAGGGAAGCAAATGGAACTGCCGAAGCGGCCAATGTTCGTGGTGACTGAGTGCTCGAATGATCATCCAACGGAACTTCGACGTATGATCCTCGGCAAGACCAACGTGATGTGGGCTTTGAACAGGAGTTTCTGTCTGCGGCGGATTTGCCTGTGGTGCTTGCCAGTGTTATTTCATGGTGTCGGTAAGAACCTTCATCGTACAAGTCGTCTGCACCGATTGATAGGTTCGAACCAGCTCTGGTTCTTTGAAAGGGGGCGCTTGGGGGTCCAGTGATATCGTCGTGCGGAATCATAGATGCTGATGGGCCTTCCAGTGACGTCGACAGCCGTTCTTCGCTGCTTTTACTGGGGGTGATCGCAACGCTCAATCTATCCATTTTGTACTTGGCACGAGAGGTAAGATGATCCTCCAAAGGGTTCATGTCGGGGGGCATCTGTGCTATCTTACGGAACATAAAGCCGAGCCAGGCGGATATAGCCGCTGAGACCACATGCAGAACACTGGCCTCAGTGAAAGTGTAGTGAAGGGCGAGGACGAAGTGCGAGACGAGATTTTGCTCGATCCAGCGCGTCGACCACGCAGCGCTGTTCTTCTGAGGGGAGAGAGCGCCATATGCGAAAAGTGCAACGACGCCGACATCCGATAGACCGGCAAAAAGCTGATAAGCAGTGGAGGACGCCGGGCTGCGTCCTCTAGCTGGCCGAGAAAGATGATAAATGGCGTAGAGGCAATGTATAATGGCGATGCCTGCCTACGTCGCGTGTTAGAATTGGGCTACACATTTTGCTAGGGAACTGGTCGTGTACCGTAATGCGCATAACCCAGCCAACCAGTGCCTCCATGTAATTGAGTAAGACCAGCAAAGCCAGAATTCCAGCGGCAGTCACGAACTGGAGAATTCGCAGACATAGCTGGACAATACGCACTACTTTGATCCAGCCTTTGGTCTTAGGGCTTAAGGATACGTAGTCGTTGGATCTGTGTGAGAGCACCAGACGGGCACTGAAATCATAGCATTTCATCAGAAGATAAGAACATAAGAACAAGTGAGTGTAAAGATGGGCAAGCGAATCGACGAAATGACTCACTCGGGGTGGCGGCTAAAGGTGACAAAGGGCCCAGTAAGCTGGGGCTTGAGATCCTTTGGTTCCCAACTCGCACGTGTAATTGCCTTCGGATCGAACTTGGGCTCCGGGAAGCGCCCAGTGCGATTTTGCCCGGCACCGTCGTACAGATAAGGCTGTCGAGGCATTCTCTTGAATCAGGTTGGGAGCGAGACTGCGGTGGATTCCTGGTCGTCGTTCGAAATCAAAAATATCGAGTCGCTGTCAGACGTACGCAACGGATGAGCAAGAGGAGGGTTCGACTGGAATGTCAAGGATGAGAGTGGGAGGCTTAGTTAGGGAGCATGGCTGTTTACACTGACAAAGATGTCTAATGTGCGCTTGTCCTGTCATGGAATGTATGGATAGAAGGCAGAACATAGACATACAAGGTCTACTACCACTGCGTGCTGCATGTTTTGGCTGTGTACGGAGACACATCATGATGGCCTTCTCATTGGATTGGCAAAGTAATCCAAGGCACACCTGAGGGTATTGATCTGGGTAGTAGTGCTTGTAAATGTAATTACTATAGCAACAATGTTACATTGTATATATTAGCTGGTAACTTTTGCTTTATTGTCGCACACACCAAGTGTGGGCACGCTTATACATTGTTGTAGTGTATGGCTAGCTAGGGTTTATAAAAAGGTAGGGCTTATTGCTATTGTATATAATTAGGACGGGAAATCTAATATATATTATATATAACTAAATGTTGTTATATATACTATATAAGATTTTATTCCAAGTATTTAAGTAAAGTGAGGTTTATAGAAATGATTATTAGTTATACTATACTATAGGATATATAGTAACTATACATATTACTATATATATAGTAATATGCCTTCTACGCCCTATTAATAGTAGATACTAAGTACTTAGTACTAATTATAGCTAATTATATAGTAATTAATAAATAATTACTATATTATAAATGTAGAGCTTTATATAATACTTTATATTATATAACATAGAGATAATAATATTAAATAATTAGAATACTTCTTTATATCTATATAGTAAGATTATATATAATATATACTACCTTTTAGATAAACTAATACTAATTAATAGTTAATCTTTCTATTACTATTATACTATAGAGTAATAAGGTTTATTATAATAAAAATAGTATTAGAAGTTAACTATAAGAAATACTTCAGCAGTATTTTAATAGTATTATAATAAACTTGAAGAGTTTATACTTAAGGTGAAAACTCTTCACTAGACTAAAGAATAGTAGTTATATAAAGTTTTAATAGTAATATTTTATATAAGCCTTAAGGCTTAAGTCTATAGTATACTTCTTACTATCATTCTATCTTATTATTATAATAATATCTAGTATTAATGGTTTTAGTAATATACTAATAATATTTAATTATTTAAATTAATCTAATTAATTAGAAAAATCTATTTAAAATACTTCTCCTAAGTATTATTAATATTAGATAGTTCTATTAATAAGAAAAATTAAATACTACTAATATTAAATAATCCTATTAATAAGAAAATTCATATTATATTCATTCTAAATAATCCTATATTATATTCTTATTATTATTTATCTATAAGAAGCTCCTTTTTTTCTTCTTTATATAGATCTTTCCTTTCTTCTTTAGAATTATATAACCCCTTATTCTATACTAATTATAATACTATTATTTTACTATTCTTCTATTTATACTCCTCCTTTTTATATTTCTTCTATTATTATATTTATTATTATTATTACTAATTCTAAACTTCTTAATAATAATCCTTCTTATTATTATATTCCTTCTAAACCTAATACTTATATTTATAGTAGTTATATTATTAAGAATAATTCTAATAATAATAAGAACTAACTTCTTAATATAATTATTTCTACTTATTTCAACTATTATTTTAAATATAATAAGAATAGCTTCTTTTCAACTTATATATTAAGTTATAATTAATCTTATTATAAATATCTAAAGTTAAAGAATAAGTCTAAATAGAACTCCTATTTCTTTATTATTAGTCCTAAGCTGTATACTACTAGCTGCTAAATTAATATTCTAATTATACTTAATAAATATATCATTATTTCTATAGTTCTTATTATTAATAATTAAAATAATTCTAAAAACTACTATACTTCTATCTTTTTACTAGAGTTTTCTATTATAGTTTAATATTATAATAATCATTTTTACTATATTTAATAAATACTTCTAGCTTATATTATTATTATACTTATTTTTCCTTCTTTATATATTAAAAATATTCTTATATCTATTCCTACTTTTACTTCTCAATAAATCTTTACTAACTTTAATAGTATTATATAGATAGTAATAAGTCCTTCTTCTTCCTTTTTCCTACTTCCTTTATATTAACTTTCTTATAATAAGATATTATAATATATTCTAATAGTTATATTATATTCTACTAATATTATAACTATATCTTTAGTTCTATTAATACTAATTTACCTATTTATTACTATTATAATATTATTAGCTCTTACTAGTATTAATAATATCCTACTCTTAAGCTAGTACTACTTATTATTATTTCTAATACTAAAGAAGAAGAAGAATAAAATAATAACAAGAAAAAAGAAGACTTCTAAAAATATAAGAAGGAATAAAACAATACTAATCCTTTTACTTAATTTATTCATCTAATACTTAAAAGATACGTTTTATAGTAATTTATACATACTTCTTATAATTTGTTACATTATTTAATTTATAGTTTATATAGCCTTTTATTATTCGTAAACTAATATTAATTTATTATTCTTTCTAATATCCTTATATTATAACTTAAATTATAATATAATTTTCTTATTAATAAAACTCTCTAAAAGCTCTTAAATCAAAATATTATAATCTTTCTATTTAACTAATATATTATAATTATAATCTTATTCTAAAGTATTTTTTACTATTAGTATCTCTTCAACTTTATATTCTTTATAAACTTTACTATCTTCCCTAATAAGAATTAAAATAAAATTAAAATATATATCTATATATTATTATAATAATAATAGGCTATCTTCCATCTATTTAATAAGATTAATATTAAATATTAAATAGATACTCAAAAGAATATCCAATATAATATTTGATAAGTTTAGTATATTAATAATTTGATTTTTAGAAGCTTTTTAATTAAACCTTTTACTTAATTAATTAATCTTAATATACTATAATAATAATCATACTTTATTTCCAATTTAAAACTTCTTAGCTACTTATTGTATCTTATTAGTATTTATTTTATTATATTACTATATATATACTATTACTATTTAAATTATAATAATATTACTCTTAAAATAAGATAAAAGTACTAAAACTTGTTTTAAACTAGAATGAATAGTTTATTCTATTATTAAAAGTTATAAAGAAAATATAATATTAAACTTCTTTAAAAGTCTATTTAAACTAATCTTAATAACTAAAGGATTCTTATTATTTAATTTTAACTAGTGTATAGTAAGATAAACTAAATAGTTTAATTATAAGAAGGTAATATATATATATAAGAATATTTAAATTTTAGATATTATTCTTTCTATCTTACTATCTATCTAGAAGTAGAATAATATTAATAATGATTACTATATTCCTATTAATTAATATAATATTATTTAAAAAATACTAATTTAATTTAAATTATAAGTATTAATAATTTATATAGAAAAACGATAGAACTACTATTAAATATCTTCAAACCTCTCTATATAAACTTTAATAATTATAAATATTATAACTTCTAATTAAATATATTTAAATAGTTAATCTATAATTACTATTAAAAGCCTAAAGTCTACCTTTCTAATGGATAGTAGTTTTATTATAAAATTAATAGAAATCTATAATTAAAACTTATTGAAAATTAATAAGAGTTATAATAAACTCTAGTAAAATTTATAGTTTTTATATAAATACTAATAAATCTTATATATTTAAATAAAATATTTAATATCTCCTAATATATTATCTTAAAACCAATCTTATAAAAATACTATAAATATTAAGTTAATATTAAAGTAATTTAAAATTAAAAAGTTATAAATTATTCAGAGAATTAGAATTATTAGTAGTTTATATTTGAAAATTCAGATTTAATTTTGATATAATAAAGTATTATTCCTCCCTATGATATAATTAACTACTTATATTTATAATAAAACTTCTAATAGGAATATTCTTATTATTTAATAAATAGTTTTTAAAAGAATTCTATATATTAATATTACTATAATTATCTAACTCTATAACATTAATAATATAACACTTTAAAATATAATATATATATTTAGTAATTTATTAGTAATATATTAATAAGTATTTTCTATTTATATAGCTTCCTCCCAACCTCCTTCTATCTATATATTATAAATTAGAAATATTAGAAGAAATCTACTTTTATTTTTAAAATTAACTTAGAAAAATTAAGAAACTTATATTAAAAACTTTAATTCTATTACATTATCTTAATCCTATTAGGAGAAAATATTAAAATACCTTTTAAAATAGCTTAAGTAGTATTTTGAAATAAGGTTAAGTTCTAATAATACTTCAACCTATTTAACTTATTATTTTAAAATAAATTTTAAACTTATAAAGTATTCTAAAACTTTATAATTAGATAGAATAATAAATAGCTCTATTATACTTTATAATTCTACTAATTATACCTTTAGATATAATATAATTACTAGTAGCCTTTTATCATAAATAGTATAATTCTACTAAATTAAAATAAATATAACTAAATAATAAATAACTAGTTGTAATATATTATTTCTATCTTCTTATAAGAAGTAGCTATTTAATACTATTTTCAAGTAATCTACTTCTACTACTATATATTATTCTAAATCCTATTAAACTATAATTAGTTCTAAAATAAAAATAAATTTGAATATTTTAAATACCTATTAATATATAATATCTTAATAAAATAATACTTCTTTTTATAGTAATTATATAAAAGATTCTATTAAACTAGAAACATAGTTAATTAGATTATAATAGAAGTTTATAAAGCTAAAAAAGCTCTAAATAATATAAGTATTCTTTAAAACTTCTTATTTCTATATATTTTTACCTTTTTAAAATTTTAATAAATATCCTTCCCCATTTTAATAATAAATTTTAGATATATAATTTATTTTACTAAGAATTCATACTTCTTTAGATCTAAATATAAGCTAACCCCTTATAACTACTTAAAGACTTATTTAATTTTATCCTTATAATTATTCTTTAACTTATAACTATAAATAGAAATATCATTTAAATAGATTATAATAAAACTATTAAAAATATTTTAAAATATATTATTAGTATAGTATTAGTATGATATAAATATACTTATAAGCTTAAAAAGAATAATAAACTATTCAAATAGATTAAAATATATTTAAAACTTTATTTTATATTTATCCCCTTCTATAATCTAGATATTATAGAAACCTATATAAATATCTATTTTTATAAACTATATTATTTTCAATAATAAGTATAATATTTCTTTAATCAATAATAAGAAATAATAACTATAAATATCCATAATATTAGAAACTTAATAATCTATATAGAATTATTATTTTTCTCTAAGCTTTTTAGTAAAAAAGATAGATATTTTAACTATAGATAAATTTATCTAAATTCAATTTCTATCTATTAGATTTATAATTTGATATTAAACTTTAAATAGATATTCTCTTAATATATTCTAAAGTAGCTTTTATAATAAATCTAACTTAATTCTATTTAAATTCTTTTTAAAATAAATATTATAATTGAAAGATTTCTAATAGGATAGAAAGCTAGAAGTTCTATTTTTATTAAATAAATCTATAGAAGAAAAATAAATAATAAATAATATAAATATCAACTAATTTAATATAATTAGTAAAATAACTATTAAAACTATATTAATTTATATCAGATTAATTACTAACCATTTATATCCCCCCTCCTTTAAGCTAGATAGTATTATAATTAGTAACTTAATAGAATCTATAAATCTATCTATATATATTTCTTTTAATATATTACTAATAGTCTGAATAATTAGATTGCTAATTATATCTATCTTTGACTTATTCCTTAAAAATTTTAAAGTAACTCTTCTATATTATAACTATAACTTCCTAAAAATAACTAAAAATACTATTCCTAAAGTTATATAGAGTAAAACTTCTAATATTTAACTATTTAAAGTAATATATATTCTAACTATTATATTAATATAAGTTTTCCAGTTTATACTTAGGATAATACCTAACTAGTATAATTATAGGAATTTAATTAATATAAAGTTCTACTATCTTACAAACTCCTTACTACTTGATTTATAATAATTATAACTACTATTAATTTAAATAGAAATAAAAGACTTGTTGTTTCTTAATATAGAAACTAAAAAAGGTAGTTTATCTATTTATTTCTATATCTTTCTAATTTTATCTATTATTATAATACTATTATTAATAGTTATATTAATCTACCCTCTAGAAAGTTTCTTCTAAAAATGAAACTTTTTCCTTATTATTTATAATCTTTTTATCTAACTATAAATTTTCAATATTAATATTAGAAGATACTAGTAGGTAAGTAAGATATAATTATACTTAGTAATAAAATAGTCTTTAATACTAAAATATATATAAGTACTACCTTATATATATATTTATATAATTAAAAAGTCTACCTAATAGGTTTTATATATATTTATAATAAGAGTTAATTAGAACCTACTAGTTATAGCTACTTATTTATTTAGCTTCCTATAGTAGGAAGAAGTAGTATAATAATAATATTATATTAATACTAGCGTAGTTTAAACTATTCTTATACTTATTATCTATATATGCTTATTCCAATTAACTATTAGTTCTAATTAGAATAAAAACTACAACCTATTATAATTCTATAATTATATATTAAGAATCTTAAGATCTATTATAATGATATAATAATATTAAACTATAGTATAATAGTCTATCTAATTAATATTATAACTAATAGTAGCTATCTAAATTTAATAAGAAAAAGTTAATTAGAAATAATTTAACTACATATCTCCTATTTACAAGTATCTTCCTATTTATTTTATAACTAATTCAAACTTAATATAAAACTTAGTAAATATCTATTTAAACTTCTAATAGAAGTAGTAAATCTTTTTAAAGGTTTATATATTATAATAGGAACTCTTATAATAAGTAGTGAAATATTAGAAGAATATATTAAAATTTTTATTATACTAAAACTCTTATATTATATAAAAGTTATTAACCTATATCTAAACTTTAAATAAAAAGCTTATTTATAAGAATTATTAGAAGTCTTCTAATTTCCTAATAAGAATCTAATAAACCTCTAGTTTATATTCTAAATTTATTTTATATATATAAAAATAGATAGTATTACTATTAAAAGGAATACTAATAAAGAGTAGTTTCCTTTTTATATAGAATATTTATATTATTTATAGAATTACTTTATAATCTTATTAGAACTATATAAAAGCTTTTTAGAAAGATTAGTTTTTATCTTCTATTAAATTAAACTATTATTAATCTATTAGAACTTCTATTAGGAGTTCTATAGTATTAATATTTACTATTATCTTTTACTATTTTTTATTTCTTTTATATAATCTACTATTTATTATTAAGTTAAATTTAAATAAAAAGTTTATTAATATTAAAAACTAGTTATAAGAAATACTTTAATAGTATTGTAATAGTATTATAATAAATTTGAAGAATTTATACTTAAGGTGAAAACTCTTTACTAGACTAAGGAGTAGTAGTTATATAGAATTCTAATAGTGATATTCTATATAGGCCTTAAGGCTTAGGTTTATAATAAGTAGTAATTATAAATTCTATATTTAAAATCTATATAAAATAAAAGATTACAAGATTTATTACTTAAATACTTCAAACCCTTTTTATTTTAAAATCTTATTAGGAACTTCTAAATTATATATTAATTCTTTATAAATAACTAGCATTAAAATACTAATAACTATATTTAGTTTAATTTTAAAATAAAACATTCCTTAATAGCTATTATTAAGAAATTAATAACTAGCCTAGTTCTTTACTTATAAAAATATATTTAGTGAATATAATAATTCTTTTTAAACTATTACTAGAATTTTAATACAAGAGATTTATAATATCTCTAGTGTTAAATTCTTAAGAGACCAATATAGCTTTTGAAAACTCTTCTAATACCTCTCTTACTTTTATAATAATCTCTAAATTAATCCCTATAAATAAGATATTTAACTTAAGTATTCCTATATTTATAATAATAGTAGTTTTAAATATCCTTATATTTATAAAGCTCTACTAATACTTCAATTTAGTATTTTTTAGTTTAATCTTTAATCTTAACTATTAAAATATTCTGAATAAGGATTCTATGAAATTCTCGATTTATATAACTTATTAAATAACTTTCTATATTTATATAAGACTCTATAACTTAGAACTCCTTTAGATATTAAAAGATAACTTTAAAGATTAGGTTATAATGATTTAATAACTCATTAGTATCCTTAGAATATACTATTTTAGAGAATACTTTATAGTATATAATATTAAAATTAATATAAATAATAAGTAAATCTTTATAATACTATACTAACTATTTTAATAATAAGAATTTACTTTATAGATTTATAAGGAGCTTTAAGAGGTTTTAAAATACTATATAAGCCTTAGGGGTAATCTTAAGAAGTATTCTAAATAGGTTAATAACTTTATACTAAAAGAATTAGACTTTATATTATTCTTTTATAATATTGAAGTTAAGATTAAATATATAATACTAATAATATTCTTATAATATAAAGTTAAGAGAAAATATTTATAACCAATGTAAACTACTTATATATTTATAATATAAGATAAGAGATTTTCATTATAATAATTAGTTTTACTAGTTCCTTATTTAACTACTTCAGAATCTCTTTAATACTAAGAAGACTATTAAGATTATAATTGAGAATAATTTTAATATTATAAATCTTATTTATATTTTACTTTTATTACTCTTTTTAATACTATTTTAACTAAGTATACTATAGACTTTATAAAACTATATAATAGAAATATAAAGTATATTAGAAACTTATCTAATATATTTGAAATAAAGATCTATATCTTTTATAATTACTACCTTAAGCTTAATATTCTATATTATATATAGGCTAATATATTTTTAAGTATATTAAAAGATTAGGCTTTTAAGCTTTACTTTAAATATTCAAATAACTCTAATTTTAACTTATTGTTTAAATAGATAACTTATTATAATAAAAACTACTTTGAAAATAATAAATATTAATAGTTATATTTTTCTAATTAATAGTATACTACTTTTTAAAATCTTATAACTAAGAATTCTAAGAAGAATAAAAAGGAAGCTTTTGAAATCTTTATATTTAAACTTATATATATCTAGAATGTTTTATTATTAAACTTCTATATGGATATAATATTCTATTTCTAACTTATAAATATATATTATAATATACCTAAATATTAATTAGCCTTTTTTAGCCTTATAGTAACTTCTTGGAATCTCTATAACTAACTAAAATTAGCTATAAATAATACTATTTCAATCTAAAAGTTATAAGATATTTAAAATAGTAGAAATAATAACTAAAAGGTGTTAGAATAAATAAATATATATTAT